>JAUPFP010000290.1:0-30000 GCA_036925085.1 Brachycybe producta
TGAAGTTGAAATTGAAGTTGAAATTGAAGTTGAAATTGAAGTTGAAGTTGAAATTGAAGTAGAAATTGAAGTTGAAAGTGAAGTTGAAACTGAAGTTGAATTTTAAATTGAAATTGCAGTTGAAATTGAAGTTGAAATTGAAGTTGAAATTGAAGTTGAAATTGAAGTTGAAATTGAAGTTGAAATTGAAGTTGAAATTGAAGTTGAAATTGAAGTTGAAATTGAAGTTGAAATTGAAGTTGAAATTGAAGTTGAAATTGAAGTTGAAATTGAAGTTAAAATTGAAGTTGAATTTGAAGTTGAAATTGAAGTTGAAATTGAAATTGATGTTGAAATTGAAGTTGAAATTGAAGTTGAAATTGAAGTTGAAAGTGAAGTTGAAATTGAAGTTGAAATTGAATTTGAAATTGAAGTTGAAATTGCAGTTGAAATTGAAGTTGAAATTGAAGTTGAAATTGTAGTTGAAATTGAAGTTGAAACTGAAGTTGAATTTTAAGTTGATATTGAAGTTGAAATTGAAGTTGAAATTGAAGTTGAAATTGAAGTTGAAATTGAAGTTGAAATTGAAGTTGAAATTGATGTTGAAATTGAAGTTGAAATTGAAGTTGAAATTGAAGTTGAAACTGAAGTTGAATTTTAAGTTGATATTGAAGTTGAAATTGAAATTGAAATTGAAGTTGAAATTGAAGTTGAAACTGAAGTTGAATTTTAAATTGAAATTGCAGTTGAAATTGAAGTTGAAATTGAAGTTAAAATTGAAGTTGAATTTGAAGTTGAAATTGAAGTTGAAATTGAAATTGATGTTGAAATTGAAGTTGAAACTGAAGTTGAATTTTAAGTTGATATTGAAGTTGAAATTGAAGTTGAAATTGAAGTTGGAATTGAAGTTGAAATTGAAGTTGAAATTAAAGTAGAAATTGAAGTTGAAATTGAAGTTGAAATTGAAGTGGAAACTGAATTTGAATTTTAAATTGAAATTGCAGTTGAAATTGAAGTTGAAATTGAAGTTAAAATTGAAGTTGAATTTGAAGTTGAAATTGAAGTTGAAATTGAAATTGATGTTGAAATTGAAGTTGAAATTGAAGTTGAAATTGAAGTTGAAATTGAAGTTGAAATTGAAGTTGAAATTGAAGTTGAAATTGAAGTTGAAATTGAAGTTGAAACTTGTGTTGAATTTGAAATTGAAATTGCAGTTGAAATTGAAGTTGAAATTGAAGTTGAAATTGAAGTTGAAATTGAAGTTGAAATTGAAGTTGAAATTGAAGTTGAAATTGAAGTTGAAATTGAAGTTGAAATTGAAGTTGAAATTGAAGTTGAAATCGAAGTTGAAATTGAAGTTGAAGTTGAAATTGAAGTAGAAATTAAAGTTGAAATTGAAGTTGAATTGAAGTAGAAATTAAAGTTGAAATTTAAGTTGAAATTGAAGTTGAAATTGAAGTTGAAATTGAAGTTGAAATTGAAGTTGAAATTGAAGTTGAAACTGAAGTTGAATTTTAAATTGAAATTGCAGTTGAAATTGAAGTTGAAATTGAAGTTGAAATTGAAGTTGAAATTGAAGTTGAAATTGAAGTTGAAATTGAAGTTGAAATTGAAATTGAAGTTAAAATTGAAGTTGAAATTGAAGTTGAAACTGAAGTTGAAATTGAAGTTGAAATTGAAGTTGAAATTGAAGTTGAAATTGAAGTTGAAATTGAAGTTGAAATTGAAGTTGAAATTGAAGTTGAAATTGAAGTTGAAATTGAAGTTGAAATTGAAGTTAAAATTGAAGTTGAATTTGAAGTTGAAATTGAAGTTGAAATTGAAATTGATGTTGAAATTGAAGTTGAAATTGAAGTTGAAATTGAAGTTGAAAGTGAAGTTGAAATTGAAGTTGAAATTGAATTTGAAATTGAAGTTGAAATTGAAGTTGAAATTGAAGTTGAAATTGAAGTTGAAGTTGAAATTGAAGTAGAAATTGAAGTTGAAAGTGAAGTTGAAACTGAAGTTGAATTTTAAATTGAAATTGCAGTTGAAATTGAAGTTGAAATTGAAGTTGAAATTGAAGTTGAAATTGAAGTTGAAATTGAAGTTGAAATTGAAGTTGAAATTGAAGTTGAAATTGAAGTTGAAATTGAAGTTGAAATTGAAGTTGAAATTGAAGTTGAAATTGAAGTTGAAATTGAAGTTGAAATTGAAGTTGAAATTGAAGTTGAAATTGAAGTTAAATTGAAGTTGAATTTGAAGTTGAAATTGAAGTTGAAATGGAAATTGATGTTGAAATTGAAGTTGAAATTGAAGTTGAAATTGAAGTTGAAAGTGAAGTTGAAATTGAAGTTGAAATTGAATTTGAAATTGAAGTTGAAATTGCAGTTGAAATTGAAGTTGAAATTGAAGTTGAAATTGAAGTTGAAATTGAAGTTGAAACTGAAGTTGAATTTTAAGTTGATATTGAAGTTGAAATTGAAGTTGAAATTGAAGTTGAAATTGAAGTTGAAATTGAAGTTGAAATTGAAGTTGAAATTGATGTTGAAATGAAGTTGAAATTGAAGTTGAAATTGAAGTTGAAACTGAAGTTGAATTTTAAGTTGATATTGAAGTTGAAATTGAAGTTGAAATTGAAATTGAAATTGAAGTTGAAATTGAAGTTGAAACTGAAGTTGAATTTTAAATTGAAATTGCAGTTGAAATTGAAGTTGAAATTGAAGTTGAAATTGAAGTTGAAATTGAAGTTGAAATTGAAGTTGAAACTGAAGTTGAAATTGAAGTTGAAATTGAAGTTGAAACTGAAGTTGAAATTGAAGTTGAAATTGAAGTTGAAACTGAAGTTGAATTTTAAGTTGATATTGAAGTTGAAATTGAAGTTGAAATTGAAATTGAAATTGAAGTTGAAATTAAAGTTGAAATTGAAGTTGAACTTCAAGTTAAAATTGAAGTTTAAATTGAAGTTGTAGTTAAAGTTGAAATTGAAGTTGAAATCGAAGTTGAAATTGAAGTTAAAATTAAAGTTGAACTTCAAATTAAAATTGAAGTTGAAATTGAAGTTGAAATTGAAGTTAAAAATGAAATTGAAATTGAAGTTGAAATTGAAGTTGAAATTGAAGTTGAAATTGAAGTTGAAATTGAAGTTGAAATTGAAGTTGAAATTGAAGTTGAAATTGAAGTTAAAATTGAAGTTGAACTTCAAATTAAAATTGAAGTTGAAATTGAAGTTAAAAATGAAATTGAAATTGAAGTTGAAATTGAAGTTGAAATTGAAGTTGAAATTGAAGTTGAAATTGAAGTTGAAATTGAAGTTGAAATTGAAGTTGAAATTGAAGTTGAAATTGAAGTTGAAATTGAAGTTGAAATTAAAGTTGAAACTGAAGTTGAATTTTAAATTGAAATTGCAGTTGAAATTGAAGTATGAAATTGAAGTTGAAATTGAAGTTGAAATTGAAGTTGAAATTGAAGTTGAAATTGAAGTTGAAATTGAAGTTGAAATTGAAGTTGAAATTGAAGTTGAAATTGAAGTTGAAATTGAAGTTGAAATTGAAATTGAAGTTGAAATTGAAGTTGAAATTGAAGTTGAAATTGAAGTTGAAACTTGTGTTGAATTTGAAATTGAAATTGCAGTTGAAATTGAAGTTGAAATTGAAGTTGAAATTGAAGTTAAAATTGAAGTTGAAATTGAAGTTGAAATTGAAGTTGAAGTTGAAATTGAAGTAGAAATTAAAGTTGAAATTGAAGTTGAAATTGAAGTAGAAATTAAAGTTGAAATTTAAGTTGAAATTGAAGTTGAAATTGAAGTTGAAATTGAAGTTGAAATTGAAGTTGAAATTGAAGTTGAAATTGAAGTTGAAACTGAAGTTGAATTTTAAATTGAAATTGCAGTTGAAATTGAAGTTGAAATTGAAGTTGAAATTGAAGTTGAAATTGAAGTTGAAATTGAAGTTGAAATTGAAGTTGAAATTGAAGTTGAAATTGAAGTTGAAATTGAAGTTGAATTGAAGTTGAAATTGAAATTGAAGTTAAATTGAAGTTGAAATTGAAGTTGAAATTGAAGTTGAAATTGAAGTTGAAATTGAAGTTGAAATTGAAGTTGAAATTGAAGTTGAAATTGAAGTTGAAATTGAAGTTGAAATTGAAGTTGAAATTGAAGTTGAAACTTGTGTTGAATTTGAAATTGAAATTGCAGTTGAAATTGAAGTTGAAATTGAAGTTGAAATTGAAGTTGAAATTGAAGTTGAAATTGAAGTTGAAATTGAAGTTGAAATTGAAGTTGAAATTGAAGTTGAAATTGAAGTTGAAATCGAAGTTGAAATTGAAGTTGAAGTTGAAATTGAAGTAGAAATTAAAGTTGAAATTGAAGTTGAAATTGAAGTAGAAATTAAAGTTGAAATTTAAGTTGAAATTGAAGTTGAAATTGAAGTTGAAATTGAAGTTGAAATTGAAGTTGAAATTGAAGTTGAAACTGAAGTTGAATTTTAAATTGAAATTGCAGTTGAAATTGAAGTTGAAATTGAAGTTGAAATTGAAGTTGAAATTGAAGTTGAAATTGAAGTTGAAATTGAAGTTGAAATTGAAGTTGAAATTGAAGTTGAAATTGAAGTTGAAATTGAAGTTGAAATTGAAATTGAAGTTAAAATTGAAGTTGAAATTGAAGTTGAAATTGAAGTTGAAATTGAAGTTGAAATTGAAGTTGAAATTGAAGTTGAAATTGAAGTTGAAATTGAAGTTGAAATTGAAGTTGAAATTGAAGTTGAAATTGAAGTTGAAATTGAAGTTGAAATTGAAGTTGAAATTGAAGTTAAAATTGAAGTTGAATTTGAAGTTGAAATTGAAGTTGAAATTGAAATTGATGTTGAAATTGAAGTTGAAATTGAAGTTGAAATTGAAGTTGAAAGTGAAGTTGAAATTGAAGTTGAAATTGAATTTGAAATTGAAGTTGAAATTGAAGTTGAAATGAAGTTGAAATTGATGTTGAAGTTGAAATTGAAGTAGAAATTGAAGTTGAAAGTGAAGTTGAAACTGAAGTTGAATTTTAAATTGAAATTGCAGTTGAAATTGAAGTTTGAAATTGAAGTTGAAATGAAGTTGAAATTGAGTTGAATTGAAGTTGAAATTGAAGTTGAATTGAAGTTGAATTGAAGTTGAATTGAAGTTGAATTGAAGTTGAAATTGAAGTTGAATTGAGTTGAATTGAAGTTGAATTGAAGTTAAAATTGAAGTTGAATTTGAAGTTGAAATTGAAGTTGAAATTGAAATGATGTTGAATTGAAGTTTGAAAGTGAAGTTGAAATTGAAGTTGAAATTGAATTTGAAATTGAAGTTGAAATTGCAGTTGAAATTGAAGTTGAAATTGAAGTTGAAATTGAAGTTGAAATTGAAGTTGAAACTGAAGTTGAATTTTAAGTTGATATTGAAGTTGAAATTGAAGTTGAAATTGAAGTTGAAATTGAAGTTGAAATTGAAGTTGAAATTGAAGTTGAAATTGATGTTGAAATTGAAGTTGAAATTGAAGTTGAAATTGAAGTTGAAACTGAAGTTGAATTTTAAGTTGATATTGAAGTTGAAATTGAAGTTGAAATTGAAGTTGAAATTGAAGTTGAAATTGAAATTGAAATTGAAGTTGAAATTGAAGTTGAAACTGAAGTTGAATTTTAAATTGAAATTGCAGTTGAAATTGAAGTTGAAATTGAAGTTGAAATTGAAGTTGAAATTGAAGTTGAAATTGAAGTTGAAATTGAAGTTGAAATTGAAGTTGAAATTGAAGTTGAAATTGAAGTTGAAATTGAAGTTGAAATTGAAGTTGAAATTGAAGTTGAAATTGAAGTTGAAATTGAAGTTGAAATTGAAGTTAAAATTGAAGTTGAATTTGAAGTTGAAATTGAAGTTGAAATTGAAATTGATGTTGAAATTGAAGTTGAAACTGAAGTTGAATTTTAAGTTGATATTGAAGTTGAAATTGAAGTTGAAATTGAAGTTGGAATTGAAGTTGAAATTGAAGTTGAAATTAAAGTAGAAATTGAAGTTGAAATTGAAGTTGAAATTGAAGTGGAAACTGAATTTGAATTTTAAATTGAAATTGCAGTTGAAATTGAAGTTGAAATTGAAGTTAAAATTGAAGTTGAATTTGAAGTTGAAATTGAAGTTGAAATTGAAATTGATGTTGAAATTGAAGTTGAAATTGAAGTTGAAATTGAAGTTGAAAGTGAAGTTGAAATTGAAGTTGAAATTGAATTTGAAATTGAAGTTGAAATTGAAGTTGAAATTGAAGTTGAAATTAAAGTTGAAGTTGAAATTGAAGTAGAAATTGAAGTTGAAAGTGAAGTTGAAAGTGAAGTTGAAAGTGAAGTTGAAATTGAAGTTGAAATTGAATTTGAAATTGAAGTTGAAATTGCAGTTGAAATTGAAGTTGAAATTGAAGTTGAAATTGAAGTTGAAATTGAAGTTGAAACTGAAGTTGAATTTTAAGTTGATATTGAAGTTGAAACTGAAGTTGAATTTTAAGTTGATATTGAAGTTGAAATTGAAGTTGAAATTGAAGTTGAAATTGAAGTTGAAATTGCAGTTGAAATTGAAGTTGAAATTGAAGTTGAAATTGAAGTTGAAATTGAAGTTGAAATTGAAGTTGAAATTGAAGTTGAAATTGAAGTTGAAATTGAAGTTGAAATTGAATTTGAAATTGAAGTTGAAATTGAAGTTGAAATTGAAGTTGAAATTGAAGTTGAAATTGAAGTTAAAATTGAAGTTGAATTTGAAGTTGAAATTGAAGTTGAAATTGAAATTGATGTTGAAATTGAAGTTGAAACTGAAGTTGAATTTTAAGTTGATATTGAAGTTGAAATTGAAGTTGAAATTGAAGTTGGAATTGAAGTTGAAATTGAAGTTGAAATTAAAGTAGAAATTGAAGTTGAAATTGAAGTGGAAATTGAAGTGGAAACTGAATTTTAATTTTAAATTGAAATTGCAGTTGAAATTGAAGTTGAAATTGAAGTTGAAATTGAAGTTGAAATTGAAGTTGAAATTGAAGTTGAAATTAAAGTTGAAATGGAAGTTGAGATTGAAAGTTGAGATTGAAGTTTAATGTGAATTTGAAATTGAAGCTGAACTTAAATTTTAAATTGAAGTTGAAGTTGAAGTTGAAGTTGAAGTTAAAGTTGAAGTGAAGTTAAAGTTGAAGTTGAAATTGAAGTTGAAATCGAAGTTGAAATTGAAGTTGAAGTTGAAATTGAAGTAGAAATTAAAGTTGAAATTGAAGTTGAAATTGAAGTAGAAATTAAAGTTGAAATTTAAGTTGAAATGAAGTTGAAATTGAAGTTGAAATTGAAGTTGAAATTGAAGTTGAAATTGAAGTTGAAATTGAAGTTGAAACTGAAGTTGAATTTAAATTGAAATTGCAGTTGAAATTGAAGTTGAAATTGAAGTTGAAATTGAAGTTGAATTGAAGTTGAAATTGAAGTTGAAATTGAAGTTGAAGTTGAAATTAAAGTAGAAATTGAAGTTGAAATTGAAGTAGAAATTGAGTTGAAATTGAAGTTGAAATTGAAGTTGAAATTGAAGTTGAAATTGAAGTTGAAATTGAAGTTAAAATTGAAGTTGAACTTCAATTAAATTGAAGTTGAAATTGAAGTTGAAATTGAAGTTAAAATTGAATTGAAATTGCAGTTGAAATTGAAGTTGAAATTGAAGTTGAAATTGAAGTTGAAATTGAAGTTGAATTTTAAGTTGATATTGAAGTTGAATTGAAGTTGAAATTGAAGTTGAAATTGAAGTTGAAATTGAAGTTGAAATTGATGTTGAAATTGAAGTTGAAATTGAAGTTGAAACTGAAGTTGAATTTTAAGTTGATATTGAAGTTGAAATTGAAGTTGAAATTGAAATTGAAATTGAAGTTGAAATTGATGTTGAAATTGAAGTTGAAATTGAAGTTGAAATTAAAGTTGAAATTGAAGTTGAACTTCAAGTTAAAATTGAAGTTAAGTTGAAGTTGTAGTTAAAGTTGAAATTGAAGTTGAAATCGAAGTTGAAATTGAAGTTGAAGTTGAAATTAAAGTAGAAATTGAAGTTGAAATTGAAGTAGAAATTGAAGTTGAAATTGAAGTTGAAATTGAAGTTGAAATTGAAGTTGAAATTGAAGTTGAAATTGAAGTTAAAATTGAAGTTGAACTTCAAATTAAAATTGAAGTTGAAATTGAAGTTGAAATTGAAGTTAAAATTGAAATTGAAATTGCAGTTGAAATTGAAGTTGAAATTGAAGTTGAAATTGAAGTTGAAATTGAAGTTGAAATTGAAGTTGAAATTGAAGTTGAAATTGAAGTTGAAATTGAAGTTGAAATTGAAGTTGAAATTGAAGTTGAAATTGAAGTTGAAATTGAAGTTGAAATTAAAGTTGAAACTGAAGTTGAATTTTAAATTGAAATTGCAGTTGAAATTGAAGTTGAAATTGAAGTTGAAATTGAAGTTGAAATTGAAGTTGAAATTGAAGTTGAAATTGAAGTTGAAATAGAAGTTGAAATTGAAGTTGATATTGAAGTTGAAATTGAAGTTGAAATTGAAATTGAAGTGAAATTGAAGTTGAAATTGAAGTTGAAATTGAAGTTGAAATTGAAGTTGAAATTGAAGTTGAAACTGAAGTTGAATTTGAAATTGAAATTGCAGTTGAAATTGAAGTTGAAATTGAAGTTGAATTGAAGTTGAAATTGAAGTTGAATTGAAGTTGAAATTGAAGTTGAAATTGAAGTTGAAATTGAAGTTGAAATTGAAGTTGAAATTGAAGTTGAAATTGAAGTTGAAATTAAAGTTGAAACTGAAGTTGAATTTTAAGTTGATATTGAAGTTAAAATTGAAGTTGAAATTGAAGTTGGAATTGAAGTTGAAATTGAAGTTGAAATTGAAGTTGAAATTGAAGTTGAAATTGAAGTTGAAATTGAAGTTGAAGTTGAAATTGAAATTGAAGTTGAAATTAAAGTTGAAATTGAAGTTGAAATTGAAGTTAAAATTAAAGTTGAACTTCAAATTAAAATTGAAGTTGAAATTGAAGTTGAAATTGAAGTTGAAATTGAAGTTGAAATTGAAGTTAAAATTGAAATTGAAATTGAAGTTGAAATTGAAGTTGAAATTGAAGTTGAAATTGAAGTTGAAATTGAAGTTGAAATTGAAGTTGAAATTGAAGTTGAAATTAAAGTTGAAACTGAAGTTGAATTTTAAATTGAAATTGCAGTTGAAATTGAAGTTGAAATTGAAGTTGAAATTGAAGTTGAAATTGAAGTTGAAATTGAAGTTGAAATTGAAGTTGAAACTGAAGTTGAATTTTAAGTTGATATTGAAGTTGAAATTGAAGTTGAAATTGAAGTTGGAATTGAAGTTGAAATTGAAGTTTAAATTGAATTTGAAATTGAAGTTGAAATTGAAGTTGAAGTTGAAATTGAAATTGAAGTTGAAATTGAAGTTGAAATTGAAGTTGAAATTGAAGTTGAAATTGAAGTTGAAATTGAAGTTGAAATTGAAGTTGAAATTGAAGTTGAAATTGAAGTTGAAATTGAAGTTGAAATTGAAGTTGAAATTGAAGTTGAAATTGAAGTTGAAATTGAAGTTGAAATTGAAGTTGAAATTAAAGTTGAAGTTGAAGTTGAAATTGAAGTTGAAATTGAATTTGAAATTGAAGTTGAAACTGAAGTTGAATTTTAAGTTGATATTGAAGTTGAAATTGAAGTTGAAATTGAAGTTGGAATTGAATTTGAAATTGAAGTTGAAATTGCAGTTGAAATTGAAGTTGAAATTGAAGTTGAAATTGAAGTTGAAATTGAAGTTGAAACTGAAGTTGAATTTTAAGTTGATATTGAAGTTGAAACTGAAGTTGAATTTTAAGTTGATATTGAAGTTGAAATTGAAGTTGAAATTGAAGTTGAAATTGAAGTTGAAATTGCAGTTGAAATTGAAGTTGAAATTGAAGTTGAAATTGAAGTTGAAATTGAAGTTGAAATTGAAGTTGAAATTGAAGTTGAAATTGAAGTTGAAATTGAAGTTGAAATTGAATTTGAAATTGAAGTTGAAATTGAAGTTGAAATTGAAGTTGAAATTGAAGTTGAAATTGAAGTTAAAATTGAAGTTGAATTTGAAGTTGAAATTGAAGTTGAAATTGAAATTGATGTTGAAATTGAAGTTGAAACTGAAGTTGAATTTTAAGTTGATATTGAAGTTGAAATTGAAGTTGAAATTGAAGTTGGAATTGAAGTTGAAATTGAAGTTGAAATTAAAGTAGAAATTGAAGTTGAAATTGAAGTGGAAATTGAAGTGGAAACTGAATTTTAATTTTAAATTGAAATTGCAGTTGAAATTGAAGTTGAAATTGAAGTTGAAATTGAAGTTGAAATTGAAGTTGAAATTGAAGTTGAAATTAAAGTTGAAATGGAAGTTGAGATTGAAGTTTAATGTGAATTTGAAATTGAAGCTGAACTTAAATTTTAAATTGAAGTTGAAGTTGAAGTTGAAGTTGAAGTTAAAGTTGAAGTTGAAGTTAAAGTTGAAGTTGAAATTGAAGTTGAAATCGAAGTTGAAATTGAAGTTGAAGTTGAAATTGAAGTAGAAATTAAAGTTGAAATTGAAGTTGAAATTGAAGTAGAAATTAAAGTTGAAATTTAAGTTGAAATTGAAGTTGAAATTGAAGTTGAAATTGAAGTTGAAATTGAAGTTGAAATTGAAGTTGAAATTGAAGTTGAAACTGAAGTTGAATTTTAAATTGAAATTGCAGTTGAAATTGAAGTTGAAATTGAAGTTGAAATTGAAGTTGAAATTGAAGTTGAAACTGAAGTTGAATTTTAAGTTGATATTGAAGTTGAAATTGAAGTTGAAATTGAAGTTGAAATTGAAGTTGAAATTGAAGTTGAAATTGATGTTGAAATTGAAGTTGAAATTGAAGTTGAAACTGAAGTTGAATTTTAAGTTGATATTGAAGTTGAAATTGAAGTTGAAATTGAAATTGAAATTGAAGTTGAAATTGATGTTGAAATTGAAGTTGAAATTGAAGTTGAAATTAAAGTTGAAATTGAAGTTGAACTTCAAGTTAAAATTGAAGTTTAAGTTGAAGTTGTAGTTAAAGTTGAAATTGAAGTTGAAATCGAAGTTGAAATTGAAGTTGAAGTTGAAATTAAAGTAGAAATTGAAGTTGAAATTGAAGTAGAAATTGAAGTTGAAATTGAAGTTGAAATTGAAGTTGAAATTGAAGTTGAAATTGAAGTTGAAATTGAAGTTAAAATTGAAGTTGAACTTCAAATTAAAATTGAAGTTGAAATTGAAGTTGAAATTGAAGTTAAAATTGAAATTGAAATTGCAGTTGAAATTGAAGTTGAAATTGAAGTTGAAATTGAAGTTGAAATTGAAGTTGAAATTGAAGTTGAAATTGAAGTTGAAATTGAAGTTGAAATTGAAGTTGAAATTGAAGTTGAAATTGAAGTTGAAATTGAAGTTGAAATTGAAGTTGAAATTAAAGTTGAAACTGAAGTTGAATTTTAAATTGAAATTGCAGTTGAAATTGAAGTTGAAATTGAAGTTGAAATTGAAGTTGAAATTGAAGTTGAAATTGAAGTTGAAATTGAAGTTGAAATAGAAGTTGAAATTGAAGTTGATATTGAAGTTGAAATTGAAGTTGAAATTGAAATTGAAGTTGAAATTGAAGTTGAAATTGAAGTTGAAATTGAAGTTGAAATTGAAGTTGAAATTGAAGTTGAAACTGAAGTTGAATTTGAAATTGAAATTGCAGTTGAAATTGAAGTTGAAATTGAAGTTGAAATTGAAGTTGAAATTGAAGTTGAAATTGAAGTTGAAATTGAAGTTGAAATTGAAGTTGAAATTGAAGTTGAAATTGAAGTTGAAATTGAAGTTGAAATTGAAGTTGAAATTAAAGTTGAAACTGAAGTTGAATTTTAAGTTGATATTGAAGTTGAAATTGAAGTTGAAATTGAAGTTGGAATTGAAGTTGAAATTGAAGTTGAAATTGAAGTTGAAATTGAAGTTGAAATTGAAGTTGAAATTGAAGTTGAAGTTGAAATTGAAATTGAAGTTGAAATTAAAGTTGAAATTGAAGTTGAAATTGAAGTTAAAATTAAAGTTGAACTTCAAATTAAAATTGAAGTTGAAATTGAAGTTGAAATTGAAGTTGAAATTGAAGTTGAAATTGAAGTTAAAATTGAAATTGAAATTGAAGTTGAAATTGAAGTTGAAATTGAAGTTGAAATTGAAGTTGAAATTGAAGTTGAAATTGAAGTTGAAATTGAAGTTGAAATTAAAGTTGAAACTGAAGTTGAATTTTAAATTGAAATTGCAGTTGAAATTGAAGTTGAAATTGAAGTTGAAATTGAAGTTGAAATTGAAGTTGAAATTGAAGTTGAAATTGAAGTTGAAACTGAAGTTGAATTTTAAGTTGATATTGAAGTTGAAATTGAAGTTGAAATTGAAGTTGGAATTGAAGTTGAAATTGAAGTTTAAATTGAATTTGAAATTGAAGTTGAAATTGAAGTTGAAGTTGAAATTGAAATTGAAGTTGAAATTGAAGTTGAAATTGAAGTTGAAATTGAAGTTGAAATTGAAGTTGAAATTGAAGTTGAAATTGAAGTTGAAATTGAAGTTGAAATTGAAGTTGAAATTGAAGTTGAAATTGAAGTTGAAATTGAAGTTGAAATTGAAGTTGAAATTGAAGTTGAAATTAAAGTTGAAGTTGAAGTTGAAATTGAAGTTGAAATTGAATTTGAAATTGAAGTTGAAACTGAAGTTGAATTTTAAGTTGATATTGAAGTTGAAATTGAAGTTGAAATTGAAGTTGGAATTGAAGTTGAAATTGAAGTTGAAATTAAAGTAGAAATTGAAGTTGAAATTGAAGTTGAAATTGAAGTGGAAACTGAAGTTGAATTTTAAATTGAAATTGCAGTTGAAATAAAAGTTGAAATTGAAGTTGGAATTGAAGTTGAAATTGAAGTTGAAATTAAAGTAGAAATTGAAGTTGAAATTGAAGTTGAAATTGAAGTGGAAACTGAATTTGAATTTTAAATTGAAATTGCAGTTGAAATTGAAGTTGAAATTGAAGTTGAAATTGAAGTTGAAATTGAAGTTGAAATTGAAGTTGAAATTAAAGTTGAAATGGAAGTTGAGATAGAAGTTGAAGTTGAAATTGAAGTAGAAATTAAAGTTGAAATTGAAGTTGAAATTGAAGTAGAAATTAAAGTTGAAATTTAAGTTGAAATTGAAGTTGAAATTGAAGTTGAAATTGAAGTTGAAATTGAAGTTGAAACTGAAGTTGAATTTTAAATTGAAATTGCAGTTGAAATTGAAGTTGAAATTGAAGTTGAAATTGAAGTTGAAACTGAAGTTGAATTTTAAGTTGATATTGAAGTTGAAATTGAAGTTGAAATTGAAGTTGAAATTGATGTTGAAATTGAAGTTGAAATTGAAGTTGAAATTGAAGTTGAAACTGAAGTTGAATTTTAAGTTGATATTGAAGTTGAAATTGAAGTTGAAATTGAAATTGAAATTGAAGTTGAAATTGATGTTGAAATTGAAGTTGAAATTGAAGTTGAAATTAAAGTTGAAATTGAAGTTGAACTTCAAGATAAAATTGAAGTTTAAGTTGAAGTTGTAGTTAAAGTTGAAATTGAAGTTGAAATCGAAGTTGAAATTGATGTTGAAGTTGAAATTAAAGTAGAAATTGAAGTTGAACTTGAAGTAGAAATTGAAGTTGAAATTGAAGTTGAAATTGAAGTTGAAATTGAAGTTAAAATTGAAGTTGAACTTCAAATTAAAATTGAAGTTGAAATTGAAGTTGAAATTGAAGTTAAAATTGAAATTGAAATTGCAGTTGAAATTGAAGTTGAAATTGAAGTTGAAATTGAAGTTGAAATTGAAGTTGAAATTGAAGTTGAAATTGAAGATGAAATTAAAGTTGAAATCTAAGTTGAGATTGAAGTTTAATGTGAAGTTGAAATTGAAGTTGAACTTCAATTTAAAATTGAAGTTGAAGTTGAAGTTGAAGTTGAAGTTGAAGTTAAAGTTGAAGTTGAAGTTAAAGTTGAAGTTGAAATTGAAGTTGAAATTGAAGTTGAAATTGAAGTTGAAGTTGAAATTGAAGTAGAAATTGAAGTTGAAATTGAAGTAGAAATTGAAGTTAAAATTGAAGTTGAAATTGAAGTTGAAACTGAAGTTGAATTTTAAATTGAAATTGCAGTTGAAATTGAAGTTGAAATTGAAGTTGAAATTAAAGTTGAAATTGAAGTTGAAATTGAATTTGAAATTGAAGTTGAAATTAAAGTTGAAATGGAAGTTGAGATTGAAGTTGAATGTGAAGTTGAAATTGAAGTTGAACTTCAATTTAAAATTGAAGTTGAAGTTGAAGT
Organism: Brachycybe producta; assembly: GCA_036925085.1. NCBI lineage: Eukaryota > Metazoa > Arthropoda > Diplopoda > Playtdesmida > Andrognathidae > Brachycybe > Brachycybe producta. Next base: position 14,343 of record JAUPFP010000290.1, read on the forward strand.
TGAAGTTGAAGTTAAAGTTGAAGTTGAAGTTAAAGTTGAAGTTAAAGTTGAAGTTAAAATTGAAGTTGAACTTCAAATTAAAATTGAAGTTGAAATTGAAGTTGAAGTTGAAATTGAAGTTAAAATTGAAATTGAAATTGAAGTTGAAATTAAAGTTGAAACTGAAGTTGAATTTTAAGTTGATATTGAAAATGAAATTGAAGTTGAAATTGAAATTGAAATTGAAGTTGAAATTGATGTTGAAATTGAAGTTGAAATTGAAGTTGAAATTAAAGTTGAAATTGAAGTTGAACTTGAAGTTGAAATTGAAGTTAAAATTGAAGTTGAACTTCAAATTAAAATTGAAGTTGAAATTGAAGTTGAAGTTGAAATTGAAGTTAAAATTGAAATTGAAATTGAAGTTGAAATTAAAGTTGAAACTGAAGTTGAATTTTAAGTTGATATTGAAAATGAAATTGAAGTTGAAATTGAAATTGAAATTGAAGTTGAAATTGATGTTGAAATTGAAGTTGAAATTGAAGTTGAAATTAAAGTTGAAATTGAAGTTGAACTTCAAGTTAAAATTGAAGTTTAAGTTGAAGTTTGTAGTTAAAGTTGAAATTGAAGTTGAAATCGAAGTTGAAATTGAAGTTGAAGTTGAAATTAAAGTAGAAAATTGAAGTTGAAATTGAAGTAGAAATTGAAGTTGAAATTGAAGTTGAAATTGAAGTTGAAATTGAAGTTGAAATTGAAGTTGAATTGAAGTTGAAATTGAAGTTGAAATTAAAGTTGAAACTGAAGTTGAATTTAAATTGAAATTGCAGTTGAAATTGAAGTTGAAATTGAAGTTGAAATTGAAGTTGAAATTGAAGTTGAAATTGAAGTTGAAATTGAAGTTGAAATTGAAGTTGAAATAGAAGTTGAAATTGAAGTTGATATTGAAGTTGAAATTGAAGTTGAAATTGAAATTGAAGTTGAATTGAAGTTGAAATTGAAGTTGAAATTGAAGTTGAAACTGAAGTTGAATTTGAAATTGAAATTGCAGTTGAAATTGCAGTTGAAATTGAAGTTGAAATTGAAGTTGAAATTGAAGTTGAAATTGAAGTTGAAATTGAAGTTGAAATTGAAGTTGAAATTGAAGTTGAAATTGAAGTTGAAATTGAAGTTGAAATTGAAGTTGAAATTGAAGTTGAAATTAAAGTTGAAACTGAAGTTGAATTTTAAGTTGATATTGAAGTTGAAATTGAAGTTGAAATTGAAGTTGGGAATTGAAGTTGAAATTGAAGTTGAAATTGAAGTTGAAATTGAAGTTGAAATTGAAGTTGAAATTGAAGTTGAAGTTGAAATTGAAATTGAAGTTGAAATTAAAGTTGAAATTGAAGTTGAAATTGAAGTTAAAATTAAAGTTGAACTTCAAATTAAAATTGAAGTTGAAATTGAAGTTGAAATTGAAGTTGAAATTGAAGTTGAATTGAAGTTAAAATTGAAATTGAAATTGAAGTTGAAATTGAAGTTGAAATTGAAGTTGAAATTGAAGTTGAAATTGAAGTTGAAATTGAAGTTGAAATTGAAGTTGAAATTGAAGTTGAAATTGAAGTTGAAATTGAAGTTGAAATTGAAGTTGAAATTGAACTTGAAATTGAAGTTGAAATTGAAGTTGAAATTGAAGTTGAAATTAAAGTTGAAGTTGAAGTTGAAATTGAAGTTGAAATTGAATTTGAAATTGAAGTTGAAACTGAAGTTGAATTTTAAGTTGATATTGAAGTTGAAATTGAAGTTGAAATTGAAGTTGGAATTGAAGTTGAAATTGAAGTTGAAATTAAAGTAGAAATTGAAGTTGAAATTGAAGTTGAAATTGAAGTGGAAACTGAAGTTGAATTTTAAATTGAAATTGCAGTTGAAATAAAAGTTGAAATTGAAGTTGGAATTGAAGTTGAAATTGAAGTTGAAATTATAGAGAAATTGAAGTTGAAATTGAAGTTGAAATTGAAGTGGAAACTGAATTTGAATTTTAAATTGAAATTGCAGTTGAAATTGAAGTTGAAATTGAAGTTGAAATTGAAGTTGAAATTGAAGTTGAAATTGAAGTTGAAATTGAAGTTGAAATTAAAGTTGAAATGGAAGTTGAGATAGAAGTTGAAGTTGAAATTGAAGTAGAAATTAAAGTTGAAATTGAAGTTGAAATTGAAGTAGAAATTAAAGTTGAAATTTAAGTTGAAATTGAAGTTGAAATTGAAGTTGAAATTGAAGTTGAAATTGAAGTTGAAATTGAAGTTGAAACTGAAGTTGAATTTTAAATTGAAATTGCAGTTGAAATTGAAGTTGAAATTGAAGTTGAAATTGAAGTTGAAACTGAAGTTGAATTTTAAGTTGATATTGAAGTTGAAATTGAAGTTGAAATTGAAGTTGAAATTGATGTTGAAATTGAAGTTGAAATTGAAGTTGAAATTGAAGTTGAAACTGAAGTTGAATTTTAAGTTGATATTGAAGTTGAAATTGAAGTTGAAATTGAAATTGAAATTGAAGTTGAAATTGATGTTGAAATTGAAGTTGAAATTGAAGTTGAAATTAAAGTTGAAATTGAAGTTGAACTTCAAGTTAAAATTGAAGTTTAAGTTGAAGTTGTAGTTAAAGTTGAAATTGAAGTTGAAATCGAAGTTGAAATTGAAGTTGAAGTTGAAATTAAAGTAGAAATTGAAGTTGAAATTGAAGTAGAAATTGAAGTTGAAATTGAAGTTGAAATTGAAGTTGAAATTGAAGTTAAAATTGAAGTTGAACTTCAAATTAAAATTGAAGTTGAAATTGAAGTTGAAATTGAAGTTAAAATTGAAATTGAAATTGCAGTTGAAATTGAAGTTGAAATTGAAGTTGAAATTGAAGTTGAAATTGAAGTTGAAATTGAAGATGAAATTAAAGTTGAAATCTAAGTTGAGATTGAAGTTTAATGTGAAGTTGAAATTGAAGTTGAACTTCAATTTAAAATTGAAGTTGAAGTTGAAGTTGAAGTTGAAGTTAAAGTTGAAGTTGAAGTTAAAGTTGAAGTTGAAATTGAAGTTGAAATTGAAGTTGAAGTTGAAATTGAAGTAGAAATTGAAGTTGAAATTGAAGTAGAAATTGAAGTTAAAATTGAAGTTGAAATTGAAGTTGAAACTGAAGTTGAATTTTAAATTGAAATTGCAGTTGAAATTGAAGTTGAAATTGAAGTTGAAATTAAAGTTGAAATTGAAGTTGAAATTGAATTTGAAATTGAAGTTGAAATTAAAGTTGAAATGGAAGTTGAGATTGAAGTTGAATGTGAAGTTGAAATTGAAGTTGAACTTCAATTTAAAATTGAAGTTGAAGTTGAAGTTGAAGTTGAAGTTAAAGTTGAAGTTGAAGTTAAAGTTGAAGTTAAAGTTGAAGTTGAAGTTAAAATTGAAGTTGAACTTGAAGTTGAAATTGAAGTTAAAATTGAAGTTGAACTTCAAATTAAAATTGAAGTTGAAATTGAAGTTGAAGTTGAAATTGAAGTTAAAATTGAAATTGAAATTGAAGTTGAAATTAAAGTTGAAACTGAAGTTGAATTTTAAATTGAAATTGCAGTTGAAATTGAAGTTGAAATTGAAGTTGAAATTGAAGTTGAAATTGAAGTTGAAATTGAAGTTGAAATTAAAGTTGAAACTGAAGTTGAATTTTAAATTGAAATTGCAGTTGAAATTGAAGTTGAAATTGAAGTTGAAATTGCAGTTGAAATTGAAGTTGAAATTGAAGTTGAAATTGAAGTTGAAATTGAAGTTGAAATTAAAGTAGAAATTGAAGTTGAAATTGAAGTGGAAACTGAAGTTGAATTTTAAATTGAAATTGCAGTTGAAATTGAAGTTGAAATTGAAGTTGAAATTGAAGTTGAAATTGAAGTTGAAATTGAAGTTGAAATTGAAGTTGAAATTGAAGTTGAAATTGAAGTTGAAATTGAAGTTGAAATTGAAGTTGAAATTGAAGTTAAAAATGAAATTGAAATTGAAGTTGAAATTGAAGTTGAAATTGAAGTTGAAATTGAAGTTGAAATTGAAGTTGAAATTAAAGTTAAAATTGAAGTTGAACTTCAAATTAAAATTGAAGTTAAAAATGAAATTGAAATTGAAGTTGAAATTGAAGTTGAAATTGAAGTTGAAATTGAAGTTGAAATTGAAGTTGAAATTGAAGTTGAAATTGAAGTTGAAATTGAAGTTGAAATTGAAGTTGAAATTGAAGTTAAAATTGAAGTTGAACTTCAAATTAAAATTGAAGTTGAAATTGAAGTTGAAATTGAAGTTAAAAATGAAATTGAAATTGAAGTTGAAATTGAAGTTGAAATTGAAGTTGAAATTGAAGTTGAAATTGAAGTTGAAATTGAAGTTGAAATTGAAGTTGAAATTGAAGTTGAAACTTAAGTTGAATTTGAAATTGAAATTGAAGTTGAAATTGAAGTTGAAATTGAAGTTGAAATTGAAGTTGAAATTGAAGTTGAAATTGAAGTTGAAATTGAAGTTGAAATTGAAGTTGAAATTGAAGTTGAAATTGAAGTTGAAATTGAAGTTGAAACTTAAGTTGAATTTGAAATTGAAATTGCAGTTGAAATTGAAGTTGAAATTGAAGTTGAAATTGAAGTTGAAATTGAAGTTGAAATTGAAGTTGGAATTGAAGTTGAAATTGAAGTTGAAATTGAAGTTGAAATTGAAGTTGAAATTGAAATTGAAGTTGAAATTGAAATTGAAGTTGAAATTAAAGTTGGAATTGAAGTTGAAATTGAAGTTAAAATTAAAGTTGAACTTCAAATTAAAATTGAAGTTGAAATTGAAGTTAAAATTGAAATTGAAATTGAAGTTGAAATTGAAGTTGAAATTGAAGTTGAAATTGAAGTTGAAATTGAAGTTGAAATTGAAGTTGAAATTGAAGTTGAAATTGAAGTTGAAATTGAAGTTGAAATTGAAGTTGAAATTAAAGTTGAAACTGAAGTTGAATTTTAAATTGAAATTGCAGTTGAAATTGCAGTTGAAATTGAAGTTGAAATTGAAGTTGAAATTGAAGTTGAAATTGAAGTTGAAATTGAAGTTGGAATTGAAGTTGAAATTGAAGTTTAAATTGAATTTGAAATTGAAGTTGAAATTGAAGTTGAAGTTGAAATTGAAATTGAAGTTGAAATTGAAGTTGAAATTGAAGTTGAAATTGAAGTTAAAAATGAAATTGAAATTGAAGTTGAAATTGAAGTTGAAATTGAAGTTGAAATTGAAGTTGAAATTGAAGTTGAAATTGAAGTTGAAATTGAAGTTGAAATTAAAGTTAAAATTGAAGTTGAACTTCAAATTAAAATTGAAGTTAAAAATGAAATTGAAATTGAAGTTGAAATTGAAGTTGAAATTGAAGTTGAAATTGAAGTTGAAATTGAAGTTGAAATTGAAGTTGAAATTGAAGTTGAAATTGAAGTTGAAATTGAAGTTGAAATTGAAGTTGAAATTGAAGTTGAAATTGAAGTTAAAATTGAAGTTGAACTTCAAATTAAAATTGAAGTTGAAATTGAAGTTGAAATTGAAGTTAAAAATGAAATTGAAATTGAAGTTGAAATTGAAGTTGAAATTGAAGTTGAAATTGAAGTTGAAATTGAAGTTGAAATTGAAGTTGAAATTGAAGTTGAAATTGAAGTTGAAATTGAAGTTGAAATTGAAGTTGATATTGAAGTTGAAATTGAAGTTGAAATTGAAATTGAAGTTGAAATTGAAGTTGAAATTGAAGTTGAAATTGAAGTTGAAATTGAAATTGAAATTGAAGTTGAAATTGAAGTTGAAATTGAAATTGAAGTTGAAATTGAAGTTGAAATTGAAGTTGAAATTGAAGTTGAAATTGAAGTTGAAACTTAAGTTGAATTTGAAATTGAAATTGAAGTTGAAATTGAAGTTGAAATTGAAGTTGAAATTGAAGTTGAAATTGAAGTTGAAATTGAAGTTGAAATTGAAGTTGAAATTGAAGTTGAAATTGAAGTTGAAATTGAAGTTGAAACTTAAGTTGAATTTGAAATTGAAATTGCAGTTGAAATTGAAGTTGAAATTGAAGTTGAAATTGAAGTTGAAATTGAAGTTGAAATTGAAGTTGAAATTGAAGTTGGAATTGAAGTTGAAATTGAAGTTGAAATTTAAGTTGAAATTGAAGTTGAAATTGAAATTGAAGTTGAAATTGAAATTGAAGTTGAAATTAAAGTTGAAATTGAAGTTGAAATTGAAGTTAAAATTAAAGTTGAACTTCAAATTAAAATTGAAGTTGAAATTGAAGTTAAAATTGAAATTGAAATTGAAGTTGAAATTGAAGTTGAAATTGAAGTTGAAATTGAAGTTGAAATTGAAGTTGAAATTGAAGTTGAAATTGAAGTTGAAATTGAAGTTGAAATTGAAGTTGAAATTAAAGTTGAAACTGAAGTTGAATTTTAAATTGAAATTGCAGTTGAAATTGAAGTTGAAATTGAAGTTGAAATTGAAGTTGAAATTGAAGTTGAAATTGAAGTTGAAACTGAAGTTGAATTTTAAGTTGATATTGAAGTTGAAATTGAAGTTGAAATTGAAGTTGGAATTGAAGTTGAAATTGAAGTTTAAATTGAATTTGAAATTGAAGTTGAAATTGAAGTTGAAGTTGAAATTGAAATTGAAGTTGAAATTGAAGTTGAAATTGAAGTTGAAATTGAAGTTGAAATTGAAGTTGAAATTGAAGTTGAAATTGAAGTTGAAATTGAAGTTGAAATTGAAGTTGAAATTGAAGTTGAAATTGAAGTTGAAATTGAAGTTGAAATTGAAGTTGAAATTGAAGTTGAAATTGAAGTTGAAATTGAAGTTGAAATTGAAGTTGAAATTGAAGTTGAAATTGAAGTTGAAATTGAAGTTGAATTGAAGTTGAAGTTGAAGTTGAAGTTGAAGTTGAATTTTAAGTTGAAGTTGAAGTTAAGTAAAAGTTGAAGTTGAAGTTGAAGTTGAAGTTGAAGTTGAATTTAAAGTTGAAGTTGAAGTTGAAGTTGAAGTTGAAGTTGAAGTTAAGTAAAAGATGAAGTTGAAGTTGAAGTTGAAGTTGAAGTTGAAGTTGAATTTTAAATTGAAATTGAAGTTGAAGTTGAAGTTGACGTTGAAATTGAAGTTGAATTTGAAGTTGAAGTTGAAGTTGAAGATAAGTAAATGTTGAAGTTGAAGTTGAAGTTGAATTTGCAGTTGAAGTGAAAGTTGAAGTTGAAGTTGAAGTTGAAATTGAAGTTGAAGTTAAAGTTGAGGTTGAAGTTAATGTTGAAGTTGAAGTTATTTTGAAGTTGAAGTTGAATTTGAAGTTGAATTTGAAGTTGAATTTGAAGTTGAAGTTAAATATTAAGTTGAAGTTGAAGTTGAAGTTGAAGTTGAAGTTGAAGTTGAAGTTGAAGTTGAAGTTGAAGTTGAAGTTGAATTTGAAGTTGAAGTTGAAGTTGAAGTTGAAGTTGAATTTTAAGTTGAAGTTGAAGTTGAAGTTGAAGTTGAAGTTGAATTTGAAGTTGAATTTGAAGTTGAATTTGAAGTTGAAGTTGAAGTTGAAGTTGAATTTTAAGTTGAAGTTGAAGTTGAAGTTGAATTTGAAGTTGAATTTGAAGTTGAAGTTGAAGTTGAAGTTGAATTTTAAGTTGAAGTTGAAGTTGAATTTGAAGTTGAAGTTGAAGTTGAAGTTAAGTAAAAGTTAAAGTTGAAGTTGAAGTTGATTTTGAAGTTGAATTTAAAGTTGAAGTTGAAGTTGAAGTTGAAGTTAAGTAAAAGTTGAAGTTGAAGATGAAGTTGAAGTTGAAGTTGAATTTGAAGTTGAAGTTGAAGTTGAAGTTAAGTAAAAGTGAAAGTCGAAGTTGAAGTGAAGTTGAGATTAAAATTGAAGTTGAAAAGAAATTTGAAGTTGAAGTTGGAGCTAAAATTGCAGTTGAAGTTGAAGTTAAATTTAGAGTTGAAGTTGAAGTTGAAGTTGAAGTTAAATTTGAATTTGAGTTGAAGTTGAAGTTGAAATTGAAGTTGAAGTTGAATTTGAAGTTGAAGTTGAATTTGAAGTCGAGTTTGAAGTTAAAGTTGAAGTTGAATTTAAGTAAAAGTAGAAGTTGAAGTCGAAGTTGAATTTTAAGTTGAAGTTGAAGTTGAAGTTGAATTTGAAGTTGAAGTTGAAGTTGAAGTTGTGTTTTAAGTTGAAGTTGAAGTTGAAGTTGAAGTTGAATTTAAAGTTGAAGTTGAAGTTGAAGTTGAAGTTGAAGTTGAAGTTAAGTAAAAGATGAAGTTGAAGTTGAAGTTGAAGTTGAAGTTGAATTTGAAGTTGAAGTTGAAGTTGAAGTTGAAGTTGAAGTTGAAGTTGAAGTTGAAGTTGAAGTTGAAGTTGAAGTTGAAGTTGAAGTTGAAGTTAAGTAAAAGTTGAAGTTGAAGTTGAAGTTGAATTTTAAGTTGAAGTTGAAGTTGAAGTTGAAGTTGAATTTGAAGTTGAATTTGAAGTTGAAGTTGAAGTTGAAGTTGAAGTTGAAGTTGAAGTTGAAGTTGAAGTTGAAGTTGAAGTTGAATTTGAAGTTGAAGTTGAAGTTGAAGTTGAATTTGAAATTGAAGTTGAAGTTGAAGTTGAAGTTGAAGTTGAAGTTAAGTAAAAGTTGAAGTTGAATTTTAAGTTGAAGTTGAAGTTGAAGTTGAATTTTAAGTTGAAGTGGAAGTTAAGTAAAAGTTAAAGTTGAAGTTGAAGTTGAAGTTGAAGTTGAAGTTGAATTTGAAGTTGAAGTTGAATTTGAAGTCGAATTTGAAGTTAAAGTTGAAGTTGAAGTTAAGTAAAAGTAGAAGTTGAAGTCGAAGTTGAATTTTAAGTTGAAGTTGAAGTTGAAGTTGAATTTGAAGTTGAAGTTGAAGTTGTGTTTTAAGTTGAAGTTGAAGTTGAAGTTGAAGTTGAATTTAAAGTTGAAGTTGAAGTTGAAGTTGAAGTTGAAGTTGAAGTTAAGTAAAAGTTGAAGTTGAAGTTGAAGTTGAATTTGAAGTTGAAGTTGAAGTTGAAGTTGAAGTTGAAGTTGAAGTTGAATTTTAAGTTGAAGTTGAAGTTGAAGTTGAAGTTGAAGTTGAATTTTAAGTTGAAGTTGAAGTTGAAGTTGAAATTGAAGTTGAAGTTGAAGTTGAATTTCAAATTGAAGTTGAAGTTGAAGTTGAAGTTAAGTAAAAGTTGAAGTTGAAGTTGAAGTTGAATTTGAAGTTGAAGTTGAAGTTGAAGTTGAAGTTGAAGTTGAAGTTAAGTAAAAGTTGAAGTTGAAGTTGAATTTGAAGTTGAAGTTGAAGTTGAAGTTGAAGTTGAATTTTAAGTTGAAGTTGAAGTTGAAGTTGAAGTTGAAGTTGAAGTTGAAGTTGAATTTGAAGTTGAAGTTAAATATTAAGTTGAAGTTGAAGTTGAAGTTGAAGTTGAAGTTGAAGTTGAAGTTGAAGTTGAAGTTGAATTTTAAATTGAAATTGAAGTTGAAGTTGAAGTTGACGTTGAAATTGAAGTTGAATTTGAAGTTGAAGTTGAAGTTGAAGATAAGTAAATGTTGAAGTTGAAGTTGAATTTGCAGTTGAAGTGAAAGTTGAAGTTGAAGTTGAAGTTGAAATTGAAGTTGAAGTTAAAGTTGAGGTTGAAGTTAATGTTGAAGTTGAAGTTATTTTGAAGTTGAAGTTGAATTTGAAGTTGAATTTGAAGTTGAAGTTAAATATTAAGTTGAAGTTGAAGTTGAAGTTGAAGTTGAAGTTGAAGTTGAAGTTGAAGTTGAATTTGAAGTTGAAGTTGAAGTTGAAGTTGAAGTTGAAGTTGAATTTTAAGTTGAAGTTAAAGTTGAAGTTGAAGTTGAAGTTGAATTTGAAGTTGAATTTTAAGTTGAAGTTAAAGTTGAAGTTGAATTTGATTTTGATGTTGAATTTAAAGTTGAAGTTGAAGTTGAAGTTGAAGTTAAGTAAAAGTTGAAGTTGAAGATGAAGTTGAAGTTGAAGTTGAATTTGAAGTTGAAGTTGAAGTTGAAGTTAAGTAAAAGTTGAAGTTGAAGTTGAATTTTAAGTTGAAGTGGAAGTTAAGTAAAAGTTAAAGTTGAAGTTGAAGTTGAAGTTGAGTTTGAAGTTGAATTTGTAATTGAAGTTGAAGTTGAAGTTAAAGTGAAAGTCGAAGTTGAAGTGAAGTTGAGATTAAAATTGAAGTTGAAAAGAAATTTGAAGTTAAAGTTGGAGCTAAAATTGCAGTTGAAGTTGAAGTTAAATTTAGAGTTGAAGTTGAAGTTGAAGTTGAAGTTAAATTTAAATTTGAGTTGAAGTTGAAGTTGAAATTGAAGTTGAAGTTGAATTTGAAGTTGAAGTTGAATTTGAAGTCGAATTTGAAGTTGAAGTTGAAGTTGAAGTTAAGTAAAAGTAGAAGTTGAAGTCGAAGTTGAATTTTAAGTTGAAGTTGAAGTTGAAGTTGAATTTGAAGTTGAAGTTGAAGTTGAAGTTGTGTTTTAAGTTGAAGTTGAAGTTGAATTTGAAGTTTAAGTTTAAGTTGAAGTTAAGTAAAAGTTGAATTTTAAGTTGAAGTTGAAGTTGAAGTTGAAGTTGAAGTTGAATTTGAAGTTGAAGTTGAAGTTGAAGTTGAATTTAAAGTTGAAGTTGAAGTTGAAGTTTAAGTTGAAGTTGAAATTGAAGTTGAAGTTGAAGTCTAAGTTGATGTTGAAGTTGAAGTTGAAGTTGAAGTTGAATTTGAAGTTGAAGTTGAAGTTGAAGTTGAAGTTAAGTAAAAGTTGAAGTTGAAGTTGAATTTGAAGTTGAATTTTAAGTTGAAGTTGAAGTTGAAGTTGAAGTTGAATTTCAAGTTGAATTTGAAGTTGAAGTTGAAGTTGAAGTTGAAGTTGAATTTCAAGTTGAATTTGAAGTTGAAGTTGAAGTTGAAGTTGAAGTTGAAGTTGAATTTGAAGTTGAAGTTGAAGTTGAGGTAGAATTTGAAATTGAAGTTGAAGTTGAAGTTGAAGTTGAATTTTAAGTTGAAGTTGAAGTTAAGTAAAAGTAGAAGTTGAAGTTGAAGTTGAAGTTGAAGTTGAATTTAAAGTTGAAGTTGAAGTTGAAGTTTAAGTTGAAGTTGAAATTGAAGTTGAAGTTGAAGTCTAAGTTGATGTTGAAGTTGAAGTTGAAGTTGAAGTTGAATTTGAAGTTGAAGTTGAAGTTGAAGTTGAAGTTGAAGTTGAAGTTAAGTAAAAGTTGAAGTTGAAGTTGAAGTTGAAGTTGAATTTTAAGTTGAAGTTGAAGTTGAAGTTGAAGTTGAATTTCAAGTTGAATTTGAAGTTGAAGTTGAAGTTGAAGTTGAAGTTGAATTTCAAGTTGAATTTGAAGTTGAAGTTGAAGTTGAAGTTGCAGTTGAATTTGAAGTTGAAGTTGAAGTTGAAGTAGAATTTGAAATTGAAGTTGAAGTTGAAGTTGAAGTTGAAGTTAAGTAAAAGTTGAAGTTGAAGTTGATGTTGAAGTTGAAGTTGAAGTTGAAGTTGAATTTTAAGTTGAAGTTGAAGTTGAAGTTGAATTTTAAGTTGAAGTTGAAGTTGAAGTTGAAGTTGAATTTCAAGTTGAATTTGAAGTTGAAGTTGAAGTTAAAGTTGAAGTTGAATTTCAAGTTGAATTTGAAGTTGAAGTTGAAGTTGAAGTTGAAGTTGAAGTTGAATTTGAAGTTGAAGTTGAAGTTGAAGTAGAATTTGAAATTGAAGTTGAAGTTGAAGTTGAAGTTGAATTTTAAGTTGAAGTTGAAGTTAAGTAAAAGTAGAAGTTGAAGTTGAAGTTGAAGTTGAAGTTGAATTTAAAGTTGAAGTTGAAGTTGAAGTTTAAGTTGAAGTTGAAATTGAAGTTGAAGTTGAAGTCTAAGTTGATGTTGAAGTTGAAGTTGAAGTTGAAGTTGAATTTGAAGTTGAAGTTGAAGTTGAAGTTGAAGTTGAAGTTGAAGTTAAGTAAAAGTTGAAGTTGAAGTTGAAGTTGAAGTTGAATTTTAAGTTGAAGTTGAAGTTGAAGTTGAAGTTGAATTTCAAGTTGAATTTGAAGTTGAAGTTGAAGTTGAAGTTGAAGTTGAATTTCAAGTTGAATTTGAAGTTGAAGTTGAAGTTGAAGTTGAAGTTGAAGTTGAATTTGAAGTTGAAGTTGAAGTTGAAGTAGAATTTGAAATTGAAGTTGAAGTTGAAGTTGAAGTTGAAGTTAAGTAAAAGTTGAAGTTGAAGTTGATGTTGAAGTTGAAGTTGAAGTTGAAGTTGAATTTTAAGTTGAAGTTGAAGTTGAAATTGAAGTTGAAGTTGAAGTCTAAGTTGATGTTGAAGTTGAAGTTGAAATTGAAGTTGAAGTTGAAGTTGAAGTTGAAGTTGAAGTTGAAGTTGAAGTTGAAGTTGAAGTTGAATTTGAAGTTGAAGTTGAAGTTGAAGTTGAAGTTAAGTAAAAGTTGAAGTTGAAGTTGATGTTAAAGTTGAAGTTGAAGTTGAAGTTGAAGTTGAATTTGAAGTTGAAGTTGAAGTTGAATTTTAAGTTGAAGTTGAAGTTGAAGTTGAAGTTGAAGTTGAAGTTGAATTTGAAATTGAAGTTGAAGTTGATGTTGAAGTTAAGTAAAAGTTGAAGTTGAAGTTGAAGTTGAAGTTGAAGTTGAAGTTGAATTTGAAGTTGAAGTTGAAGTTGAAGTTGAAGTTAAGTAAAAGTTGAAGTTGAAGTTGAAGTTGAATTTTAAGTTGAAGTTGAAGTTGAAGTTGAAGTTGAAGTTGAAGTTGAAGTTGAATTTGAAATTGAAGTTGAAGTTGAAGTTGAAGTTAATTAAAAGTTGAAGTTGAAGTTGAAGTTGAATTTGCAGTTGAAGTGAAAGTTGAAGTTGAAGTTGAAGTTGAAATTGAAGTTGAAGTTAAAGTTTAGGTTGAAGTTAATGTTGAAGTTGAAGTTATTTTGAAGTTGAAGTTGAATTTGAAGTTGAAGTTAAATATTAAGTTGAAGTTGAAGTTGAAGTTGAAGTTGAAGTTGAAGTTGAAGTTGAAGTTGAAGTTGAAGTTGAAGTTGAAGTTGAATTTTAAGTTGAAGTTGAAGTTGAAGTTCAAGTTGAAGTTGAATTTTAAGTTGAATTTGAAGTTGAAGTTGAAGTTGAAGATAAGTAAATGTTGAAGTTGAAGTTGAATTTGCAGTTGAAGTGAAAGTTGAAGTTGAAGTTGAAGTTGAAATTGAAGTTGAAGTTAAAGTTGAGGTTGAAGTTAATGTTGAAGTTGAAGTTATTTTGAAGTTGAAGTTGAATTTGAAGTTGAATTTGAAGTTGAAGTTAAATATTAAGTTGAAGTTGAAGTTGAAGTTGAAGTTGAAGTTGAAGTTGAAGTTGAAGTTGAAGTTGAAGTTGAAGTTGAAGTTGAAATTGAAGTTGAAGTTGAAGTCTAAGTTGATGTTGAAGTTGAAGTTGAAGTTGAAGTTGAATTTGAAGTTGAAGTTGAAGTTGAAGTTGAAGTTGAAGTTGAAGTTAAGTAAAAGTTGAAGTTGAAGTTGAAGTTGAAGTTGAATTTTAAGTTGAAGTTGAAGTTGAAGTTGAAGTTGAATTTCAAGTTGAATTTGAAGTTGAAGTTGAAGTTGAAGTTAAAGTTGAATTTCAAGTTGAATTTGAAGTTGAAGTTGAAGTTGAAGTTGAAGTTGAAGTTGAATTTGAAGTTGAAGTTGAAGTTGAAGTAGAATTTGAAATTGAAGTTGAAGTTGAAGTTGAAGTTGAAGTTAAGTAAAAGTTGAAGTTGAAGTTGATGTTGAAGTTGAAGTTGAAGTTGAAGTTGAATTTTAAGTAAAAGTTGAAGTTGAAGTTGATGTTAAAGTTGAAGTTGAAGTTGAAGTTGAAGTTGAAGTTGAATTTGAAGTTGAAGTTGAAGTTGAATTTTAAGTTGAAGTTGAAGTTGAAGTTGAAGTTGAAGTTGAATTTGAAATTGAAGTTGAAGTTGATGTTGAAGTTAAGTAAAAGTTGAAGTTGAAGTTGAAGTTGAAGTTGAAGTTGAAGTTGAATTTGAAGTTGAAGTTGAAGTTGAAGTTGAAGTTAAGTAAAAGTTGAAGTTGAAGATGAAGTTGAATTTGAAGTTGAAGTTGAAGTTGAAGTTGAATTTTAAGTTGAAGTTGACGTTGAAGTTGAAGTTGAAGTTGAATTTTAAGTTGAAGTTGAAGTTGAAGTTGAAGTTGAAGTTGAAGTTGAAGTTGAATTTGAAATTGAAGTTGAAGTTGAAGTTGAAGTTGAAGTTGAAGTTGAAGTTAAGTAAAAGTAGAAGTTGAAGTCGAAGTTGAATTTTAAGTTGAAGTTGAAGTTGAAGTTGAATTTGAAGTTGAAGTTGAAGTTGAAGTTGTGTTTTAAGTTGAAGTTGAAGTTGAATTTGAAGTTTAAGTTTAAGTTGAAGTTAAGTAAAAGTTGAATTTTAAGTTGAAGTTGAAGTTGAAGTTGAAGTTGAAGTTGAAGTTGAATTTGAAGTCGAATTTGAAGTTGAAGTTGAAGTTGAAGTTAAGTAAAAGTAGAAGTTGAAGTCGAAGTTGAATTTTAAGTTGAAGTTGAAGTTGAAGTTGAATTTGAAGTTGAAGTTGAAGTTGAAGTTGTGTTTTAAGTTGAAGTTGAAGTTGAATTTGAAGTTTAAGTTTAAGTTGAAGTTAAGTAAAAGTTGAATTTTAAGTTGAAGTTGAAGTTGAAGTTGAAGTTGAAGTTGAATTTGAAGTTGAAGTTGAAGTTGAAGTTGAATTTAAAGTTGAAGTTGAAGTTGAAGTTTAAGTTGAAGTTGAAATTGAAGTTGAAGTTGAAGTCTAAGTTGATGTTGAAGTTGAAGTTGAAGTTGAAGTTGAATTTGAAGTTGAAGTTGAAGTTGAAGTTGAAGTAAGTAAAAGTTGAAGTTGAAGTTGAATTTGAAGTTGAATTTTAAGTTGAAGTTGAAGTTGAAGTTGAAGTTGAATTTCAAGTTGAATTTGAAGTTGAAGTTGAAGTTGAAGTTGAAGTTGAATTTCAAGTTGAATTTGAAGTTGAAGTTGAAGTTGAAGTTGAAGTTGAAGTTGAATTTGAAGTTGAAGTTGAAGTTGAAGTAGAATTTGAAATTGAAGTTGAAGTTGAAGTTGAAGTTGAATTTTAAGTTGAAGTTGAAGTTAAGTAAAAGTAGAAGTTGAAGTTGAAGTTGAAGTTGAAGTTGAATTTAAAGTTGAAGTTGAAGTTGAAGTTTAAGTTGAAGTTGAAATTGAAGTTGAAGTTGAAGTCTAAGTTGATGTTGAAGTTGAAGTTGAAGTTGAAGTTGAATTTGAAGTTGAAGTTGAAGTTGAAGTTGAAGTTGAAGTTGAAGTTAAGTAAAAGTTGAAGTTGAAGTTGAAGTTGAAGTTGAATTTTAAGTTGAAGTTGAAGTTGAAGTTGAAGTTGAATTTCAAGTTGAATTTGAAGTTGAAGTTGAAGTTGAAGTTGAAGTTGAATTTCAAGTTGAATTTGAAGTTGAAGTTGAAGTTGAAGTTGAAGTTGAATTTGAAGTTGAAGTTGAAGTTGAAGTAGAATTTGAAATTGAAGTTGAAGTTGAAGTTGAAGTTGAAGTTAAGTAAAAGTTGAAGTTGAAGTTGATGTTGAAGTTGAAGTTGAAGTTGAAGTTGAATTTTAAGTTGAAGTTGAAGTTGAAGTTGAATTTTAAGTTGAAGTTGAAGTTGAAGTTGAAGTTGAATTTCAAGTTGAATTTGAAGTTGAAGTTGAAGTT
>JAUPFP010000290.1:35000-42808 GCA_036925085.1 Brachycybe producta
GATTAGGATTAGGATTAGGTTTTGGATTAGGATTAGGATTAGGATTTGGATTAGGATTAGTATTAGGATTAGGATTAGGATTAGGGTTATGATTAGGATTAGGATTAGGGGTAGGTTTTGGATTAGGATTAGGATTAGGATTAGGATTATGATTAGGATTAGGATTAGGGGTAGGTTAGGATTAGGATTAGGATTAGGATTAGGATTGGGATTTGGAGTAGGATTAGGATTAGGATTAGGATTTGGATTAGGATTAGGATTAGGATTAGGATTAGGATTAGGATTTGGATTAGGGTTTGGATTAGGGTTAGGATTAGGATTAGGATTAGGATTTGGATTAGGGTTTGGATTAGGATTAGGATTAGGATTAGGATTAGGTTTTGGATTAGGATTAGGATTAGGATTAGGATTAGGGGTAGGTTAGGATTAGGATTAGGATTAGGATTAGGATTAGGATTAGGATTTGGATTAGGATTAGGATTAGGATTAGGATTATGATTAGGTGTAGGATTAGGATTAGGATTGGGATTAGGATTAGGTTTAGGATTAGGATTAGGATTAGGATTAGGATTAGGATTAGGATTAGGATTAGGATTAGGATTAGGTTGTGGGTTAGGATTAGGATTTGGATTAGGATTTGGATTAGGATTAGGATTTTGTTAGGATTAGGATTATGGTTAGGATTAAGATTAGGGTTAGGATTAGGATTGGGATTAGGATTAGGATTAGGATTAGGGATAGGATTAGGATTTGGATTAGGATTAGGATTATGGGTAGGTGAGGATTAGGATTAGGATTAGGATTTGGATTAGGTTTTGGATTAGGATTAGGGTTAGGATTAGGATTAGGATTAGGTTTTGGATTAGGATTAGGATTAGGATTAGGATTAGGATTAGGATTAGGATTAGGATTAGGATTAGGATTAGGATTAGGATTAGGTTGTGGGTTAGGATTAGGATTTGGATTAGGATTAGGATTTTGTTAGGATTAGGATTATGGTAGGATAAGTTTAGGGTTAGGATTAGGATTGGGATTAGGATTAGGATAGGATTAGGGATAGGATTAGGATTTGGATTAGGATTAGGATTAGGATTAGGGGTTGGTTAGGATTAGGATTAGGATTAGGATTGGGATTTGGATTAGGATTAGGATTAGGATTAGGATTAGGATTAGGATTAGGATTAGGTTTTGGATTAGGATTAGGATTAGGATTAGGGGTAGGTTAGGATTAGGATTAGGATTAGGATTAGGATTTGGATTAGGATTAGGATTAGGATTAGGATTAGGATTAGGATTAGGGGTAGGTTAGGATTATGATTAGGATTAGGATTGGGATTTGGATTAGGATTAGGATTAGGATTAGGATTAGGATTAGGATTAGGTTTTGGATTAGGATTAGGATTAGGATTTGGATTAGGATTAGGATTAGGATTAGGATTAGGGTTATGATTAGGATTAGGATTAGGGGTAGGTTAGGATTAGGATTAGGATTAGGATTAGGATTTGGATTAGGATTAGGATTAGGATTAGGATTAGGATTAGGATTAGGATTAGGATTAGGATTAGGATTAGGATTGGGATTAGGATTAGGATTATGATTAGGTGTAGGATTAGGATTAGGATTGGGATTAGGATTAGGATTAGGTTTTGGATTAGGATTAGGATTAGGATTAGGATTATGATTAGGATTAGGATTAGGGGTAGGTTAGGATTAGGATTAGGATTAGGATTAGGATTGGGATTTGGAGTAGGATTAGGATTAGGATTAGGATTTGGATTAGGATTAGGATTAGGATTAGGATTAGGATTAGGATTTGGATTAGGGTTTGGATTAGGATTAGGATTAGGATTAGGATTAGGATTTGGATTAGGGTTGGATTAGGATTAGGATTAGGATTAGGATTAGGTTTTGGATTAGGATTAGGATTAGGATTAGGATTAGGGGTAGGTTAGGATTAGGATTAGGATTAGGATTAGGATTAGGATTAGGATTTGGATTAGGATTAGGATTAGGATTAGGATTATGATTAGGTGTAGGATTAGGATTAGGATTGGGATTAGGATAGGTTTAGGATTAGGATTAGGATTAGGGTTTGGATTAGGATTAGGATTAGGATTAGGATTAGGAGTAGGGGTAGGTTAGGATTAGGATTAGGTTTTGGATTAGGATTAGGATTAGGATTAGGATTGGGATTTGGAGTAGGATTAGGATTAGGATTAGGATTTGGATTAGGATTAGGATTAGGATTAGGATTAGGATTAGGATTTGGATTAGGGTTTGGATTAGGATTAGGGTTAGGATTAGGATTAGGATTTGGATTAGGGTTTGGATTAGGATTAGGATTAGGATTAGGATTAGGTTTTGGATTAGGATTAGGATTAGGATTAGGTTTTGGATTAGGATTAGGATTAGGATTAGGATTATGATTAGGATTAGGATTAGGGGTAGGTTAGGATTAGGATTAGGATTAGGATTAGGATTGGGATTTGGAGTAGGATTAGGATTAGGATTAGGATTTGGATTAGGATTAGGATTAGGATTAGGATTAGGATTTGGATTAGGGTTTGGATTAGGATTAGGATTAGGATTAGGATTAGGATTTGGATTAGGGTTTGGATTAGGATTAGGATTAGGATTAGGATTAGGTTTTGGATTAGGATTAGGATTAGGATTAGGATTAGGGGTAGGTTAGGATTAGGATTAGGATTAGGATTAGGATTAGGATTAGGATTTGGATTAGGATTAGGATTAGGATTAGGATTATGATTAGGTGTAGGATTAGGATTAGGATTGGGATTAGGATTAGGTTTAGGATTAGGATTAGGATTAGGGTTTGGATTAGGATTAGGATTAGGATTAGGATTAGGAGTAGGGGTAGGTTAGGATTAGGATTAGGTTTTGGATTAGGATTAGGATTAGGATTAGGATTGGGATTTGGAGTAGGATTAGGATAGGATTAGGATTAGGATTTGGATTAGGATAGGATTAGGATTAGGATTAGGATAGGATTTGGATTAGGGTTTGGATTAGGATTAGGATTAGGATTAGGATTAGGATTTGGATTAGGGTTTGGATTAGGATTAGGATTAGGATTAGGATTAGGTTTTGGATTAGGATTTGGATTAGGATTAGGATTAGGGGTAGGTTAGGATTAGGATTAGGATTAGGATTAGGATTTGGATTAGGATTAGGATAGGATTAGGATTATGATTAGGTGTAGGATTAGGATTAGGATTGGGATTAGGATTAGGTTTAGGATTAGGATTAGGATTAGGGTTTGGATTAGGATTAGGATTAGGATTAGGATTTGGATTAGGATTAGGATTAGGATTAGGATTAGGATTAGGTTTTGGATTAGGGGTAGGTTAGGATTAGGTTTAGGTTTAGGATTTGGATTAGGATTAGGATTAGGTTTTATATTAGGATTAGGATTAGGATAGGATTTGGATTAGGATTAGGATTAGGATTAGGTTTTTGGATTAGGAGTAGGATTAGGAGTAGGGGTAGGTTAGGATTAGGATTAGGATTAGGATTTGGAGTAGGATTTGGATTAGGATTAGGATTAGGATTAGGATTAGGATTAGGATTAGGTTTTGGATTAGGGGTAGGTTAGGATTAGGTTTAGGTTTAGGATTTGGATTAGGATTAGGATTAGGGTTTTATATTAGGATTAGGATTAGGATTAGGATTTGGATTAGGATTAGGATTAGGATTAGGTTTTGGATTAGGAGTAGGATTAGGAGTAGGGGTAGGTTAGGATTAGGATTAGGATTAGGATTAGGATTAGGATTAGGATTGGATTTGGATTAGGATTAGGATTAGGATTAGGATTAGGATTAGGATTAGGATTAGGTTTTGGATTAGGATTAGGATTAGGATTAGGATTAGGATTAGGTTTTGGATTAGGATTAGGATTAGGATTAGGATTTGGATTAGGATGAGGATTAGGATTAGGGGTAGGTTAGGATTAGGATTAGGATTAGGATTAGGATTAGGATTCGGATTAGGATTAGGATTAGGATTAGGATTAGGATTAGGGGTAGGTTAGGATTATGATTAGGATTAGGATTGGGATTTGGATTAGGATTAGGATTAGGATTAGGATTAGGATTAGGTTTTGGATTAGGATTAGGATTAGGATTTGGATTAGGATTAGGATTAGGATTAGGATTAGGATTAGGGTTATGATTAGGATTAGGATTAGGGGTAGGTTTTGGATTAGGATTAGGATTAGGATTAGGATTATGATTAGGATTAGGATTAGGGGTAGGTTAGGATTAGGATTAGGATTAGGATTAGGATTGGGATTTGGAGTAGGATTAGGATTAGGATTAGGATTTGGATTAGGATTAGGATTAGGATTAGGATTAGGATTAGGATTTGGATTAGGGTTTGGATTAGGGTTAGGATTAGGATTAGGATTAGGATTTGGATTAGGGTTTGGATTAGGATTAGGATTAGGATTAGGATTAGGTTTTGGATTAGGATTAGGATTAGGATTAGGATTAGGGGTAGGTTAGGATTAGGATTAGGATTAGGATTAGGATTAGGATTAGGATTTGGATTAGGATTAGGATTAGGATTAGGATTATGATTAGGTGTAGGATTAGGATTAGGATTGGGATTAGGATTAGGATTAGGATTAGGATTAGGATTAGGATTAGGCTTAGGATTAGGATTAGGATTAGGATTAGGATTAGGTTGTGGGTTAGGATTAGGATTTGGATTAGGATTTGGATTAGGATTAGGATTTTGTTAGGATTAGGATTATGGTTAGGATTAAGATTAGGGTTAGGATTAGGATTGGGATTAGGATTAGGATAGGATTAGGGATAGGATTAGGATTTGGATTAGGATTAGGATTCTGGGTCGATTAGATTCAACTTCAACTTCAAATTCAACTTAGATAGGTTAACTTCAGACTTAGAATTAGGCTTCTTCAGATTAGATTCAGACTTCAACTTCAGATTAGATTCAGACTTCAGATTAGGATTAGGACTTAGGATTCACTTCAACTTCAACTTCAACTTAGACTTTAGACTTCAGACTTAGATTCAGGCTTCAACTTAGAATAGATTCAAGCTTCAAGATTAAGCTTAGGCTTAAGCTTTAGACTTCGACTTAGATTTCAACTTCAACTTCAACTTCAACTTAGAATTGAACTGCAAGATTAGACTTCAGACTTCAGCTTCAGATTTTAATTAACTTCAACTTCAACTTCAACTTCAATTTCAAATTCAACTTCAACTTCAACTTCAACTTCAACTTCACTTGACTTAGACTTAAAATTCAGACTTAACTTAACTTCAACTTTACTTAGACTTCAAGCTTCAACTTCAACTTCAACTTCAAATTCAACTTCAACTTCAACTTCAACTTCAACTTCAACTTCAACTTTTACTGAACTTCAAGATCAGATTCGAACTTGAATTCAGATTAGACTTCGACTTCAGACTTCAACTTCAACTTCAACTTCAACTTAAAATTCAACTTCAACTTCAACTTCAAATTCAACTTCAACTTCAACTTCAACTTCAACTTTAACATCAACTTCAACTTCAACTTTTACTTAACTTCAACTTCAACTTCAACTTCAACTTCAAATTCAACTTCAACTTCAACTTCAACTTCAACTTCAACTTCAACTTCAACTTCAACTTCAACTTCAATTTCAACTTCAACTTCAACATCAACTTAGACTTCAACTTCAACTTCAATTTCAACTTCAACTTCAACTTAAAATTCAACTTCAACTTCAACTTCAACTTCAACATCAACTTCAACTTCAACTTTTACTTAACTTCAACTTCAACTTCAACTTCAACTTCAATTTCAAATTCTACTTCACTTCAACTTCAACTTCAAATTCAACTTCAACTTCAACTTCAACTTCACTTCAACTTCAAATTCAACTTGAAATTCAACTTCAACTTCAACTTCAACTTCAACTTCAAATTCAACTTGAAATTCAACTTCAACTTCAACTTCAACTTCAACTTAAAATTCAACTTCAACTTCAACTTCAACTTCAACTTTTACTTAACTTCAACTTCAACTTCAACTTCAACTTCAACTTCAACTTCAAATTCAACTTCAACTTCAACTTCAACTTCAACATCAACTTAGACTTCAACTTCAACTTCAATTTCAACTTCAACTTAAACTTCAACTTCAACTTCAACTTTAAATTCAACTTCAACTTCAACTTCAACTTCAACTTCTACTTTTACTTAACTTCAACTTCAACTTAAATTCACTTCAACTTCAACTTCAACTTCAATTTCAAATTCTACTTCAACTTCAACTTCAACTTCAAATTCAACTTCAACTTCAACTTCAACTTCAACTTCAACTTCAAATTCAACTTGAAATTCAACTTCAACTTTAACTTCAACTTCAACTTCAAATTCAACTTGAAATTCAACTTCAACTTCAACTTCAACTTCAACTTAAAATTCAACTTCAACTTCAACTTCAACTTAAAATTCAACTTCAACTTCAACTTCAACTTCAACATCAACTTCAACTTCAACTTTTACTTAACTTCAACTTCAACTTCAACTTCAACTTCAATTTCAAATTCTACTTCAACTTCAACTTCAACTTCAAATTCAACTGCAACTTCAACTTCAACTTCAACTTCAAATTCAACTTGAAATTCAACTTCAACTTCAACTTCAACTTCAACTTCAAATTCAACTTGAAATTCAACTTCAACTTCAACTTCAACTTCAACTTAAAATTCAACTTCAACTTCAACTTCAACTTCAACTTTTACTTAACTTCAACTTCAACTTCAACTTCAACTTCAACTTCAACTTCAAATTCAACTTCAAACTTCAACTTCAACTTCAACATCAACTTAGACTTCAACTTCAACTTCAATTTCAACTTCAACTTAAACTTCAACTTCAACTTCAACTTTAAATTCAACTTCAACTTCAACTTCAACTTCAACTTCTACTTTTACTTAACTTCAACTTCAACTTAAAATTCAACTTCAACTTCAACTTCAACTTCAATTTCAAATTCTACCTCAACTTCAACTTCAACTTCAAATTCAACTTCAACTTCAACTTCAACTTCAACTTCAACTTCAAATTCAACTTGAAATTCAACTTCAACTTCAACTTCAACTTCAACTTCAAATTCAACTTGAAATTCAACTTCAACTTCAACTTCAACTTCAACTTAAAATTCAACTTCAAATTCAACTTCAACTTCAACTTTTACTTAACTTCACTTCAACTTCAACTTCAACTTCAAATTCAACTTCAACTTCAACTTCAACTTCAACATCAACTTAGACTTCAACTTCAACTTCAATTTCAACTTCAACTTAAACTTCAACTTCAACTTCAACTTTAAATTCAACTTCAACTTCAACTTCAACTTCAAATTCAACTTCAACTTCAACTTCAACTTCAACTTCAACTTAAAATTCAACTTTTACTTAACTTCAACTTAAACTTAAACTTCAAATTCAACTTCAACTTCAACTTAAAACACAACTTCAACTTCAACTTCAACTTCAAATTCAACTTCAACTTCAACTTCAACTTAAAATTCAACTTCGACTTCAACTTCTACTTTTACTTAACTTCAACTTCAACTTCAACTTCAAATTCGACTTCAAATTCAACTTCAACTTCAAATTCAACTTCAACTTCAATTTCAACTTCAACTTCAACTCAAATTTAAATTTAACTTCAACTTCAACTTCAACTTCAACTCTAAATTTAACTTCAACTTCAACTGCAATTTTAGCTCCAACTTTAACTTCAAATTTCTTTTCAACTTCAATTTT
>JAUPFP010000291.1:0-42797 GCA_036925085.1 Brachycybe producta
AACTTGGACTTCAACTTTGACTTCAACTTTGAATTCAACTTCAACTTCAACTTAAAATTCATCTTCAAATTCCACTTCAACTTCACTTCAACTTCAACTTCAACTTCAACTTCAACTTCAACTTTTACTTTAACTTCAACTTTAATTTCAACTTCAACTTTGATTTCAACTTCGACTTCAACTTCGACTACAACTTGGACTTCAACTTTGACTTCAACTTTGAATTCAACTTCAACTTCAACTTCAACTTCGACTTCAACTTCGACTTCAACTTCGACTTTAACTTCAACTTCAACTTTAACTTTAACTTCAACTTCAAAATCAACTTTATCTTCTACTTCAACTTAAAAGTCAACTTCAGCTTCAACTTCAACTTCAACTTCAACTTCAACTTCTACTTCAACTTCAACTTCTACTTCAACTTCAACTTCTACTTCAACTTCAACTTCAACTTCAACTTCAACATTAACTTCAACTTCAACTTCAACTTCAACTTTAACTTTAACTTCAACTTCAACTTCAACTTTAACTTCAACTTCAACTTTAACTTTAACTTCAACTTCAACATCAACTTCATCTTCAACTTCAACTTAAAATTCATCTTCAAATTCCACTTCAACTTCAACTTCAACTTCAACTTCAACTTCAACTTCAACTTCAACTTTTACTTTAACTTCAACTTTAATTTCAACTTCAACTTCGACTTCAACTTCGACTTCAACTTGGACTTCAACTTTGACTTCAACTTTGAATTCAACTTCAACTTCAACTTCAACTTCAACTTCAACATTAACTTCAACTTCAACTTCAACTTTAACTTTAACTTCAACTTCAACTTCAACTTTAACTTCAACTTCAAATTTAACTTTAACTTCAACTTCAACATCAACTTCATCTTCAACTTCAACTTAAAATTCATCTTCAAATTCCACTTCAACTTCAACTTCAACTTCAACTTCAACTTTTACTTTAACTTCAACTTTAACTTCAACTTCAACTTCGACTTCAACTTCGACTACAACTTCGACTTCAACTTGGACTTCAACTTTGACTTCAACTTTGAATTCAACTTCAACTTCAACTTCATCTTCAACATTAACTTCAACTTCAACTTCAACTTTAACTTTAACTTCAACTTCAACTTCAACTTTAACTTCAACTTCAAATTTAACTTTAACTTCAACTTCAACATCAACTTCATCTTCAACTTCAACTTAAAATTCATCTTCAAATTCCACTTTAACTTCAACTTCAACTTCAACTTCAACTTCAACTTCAACTTCAACTTCAACTTTTACTTTAACTTCAACTTTAATTTCAACTTCAACTTCGACTTCAACTTCGACTTCAACTTCGACTTCAACTTCGACTACAACTTGGACTTCAACTTTGACTTCAACTTTGACTTCAACTTTGAATTCAACTTCAACTTCAACTTCAACTTCGACTTCAACTTCAACTTCTACTTCAACTTCAACTTCAACTTCAACATTAACTTCAACTTCAACTTCAACTTTAACTTTAACTTCAACTTCAACTTCAACTTTAACTTCAACTTCAACTTTAACTTTAACTTCAACTTCAACAACAACTTCATCTTCAACTTCAACTTAAAATTCATCTTCAAATTCCACTTCAACTTCAACTTCAACTTCAACTTCAACTTCAACTTTTACTTTAACTTCAACTTTAATTTCAACTTCAACTTCGACTTCAACTTCGACTTCAACTTCGACTTCAACTTGGACTTCAACTTTGACTTCAACTTTGAATTCAACTTCAACTTCAACTTAAAATTCATCTTCAAATTCCACTTCAACTTCAACTTCAACTTCAACTTCAACTTCAACTTCAACTTCAACTTTTACTTTAACTTCAACTTTAATTTCAACTTCAACTTCGATTTCAACTTCGACTTCAACTTCGACTACAACTTGGACTTCAACTTTGACTTCAACTTTGAATTCAACTTCAACTTCAACTTCAACTTCGACTTCAACTTCGACTTCAACTTCGACTTTAACTTCAACTTCAACTTTAACTTTAACTTCAACTTCAAAATCAACTTTATCTTCTACTTCAACTTAAAAGTCAACTTCAGCTTCAACTTCAACTTCAACTTCAACTTCAACTTCTACTTCAACTTCAACTTCTACTTCAACTTCAACTTCTACTTCAACTTCAACTTCAACTTCAACTTCAACATTAACTTCAACTTCAACTTCAACTTCAACTTTAACTTTAACTTCAACTTCAACTTCAACTTTAATTTCAACTTCAACTTTAACTTTAACTTCAACTTCAACATCAACTTCATCTTCAACTTCAACTTAAAATTCATCTTCAAATTCCACTTCAACTTCAACTTCAACTTCAACTTCAACTTCAACTTCAACTTCAACTTTTACTTTAACTTCAACTTTAATTTCAACTTCAACTTCGACTTCAACTTCGACTTCAACTTGGACTTCAACTTTGACTTCAACTTTGAATTCAACTTCAACTTCAACTTCAACTTCAACTTCAACATTAACTTCAACTTCAACTTCAACTTTAACTTTAACTTCAACTTCAACTTCAACTTTAACTTCAACTTCAAATTTAACTTTAACTTCAACTTCAACATCAACTTCATCTTCAACTTCAACTTAAAATTCATCTTCAAATTCCACTTCAACTTCAACTTCAACTTCAACTTCAACTTTTACTTTAACTTCAACTTTAACTTCAACTTCAACTTCGACTTCAACTTCGACTACAACTTCGACTTCAACTTGGACTTCAACTTTGACTTCAACTTTGAATTCAACTTCAACTTCAACTTCATCTTCAACATTAACTTCAACTTCAACTTCAACTTTAACTTTAACTTCAACTTCAACTTCAACTTTAACTTCAACTTCAACTTTAACTTTAACTTCAACTTCAACATCAACTTCATCTTCAACTTCAACTTAAAATTCATCTTCAAATTCCACTTCAACTTCAACTTCAACTTCAACTTCAACTTCAACTTTTACTTTAACTTCAACTTTAATTTCAACTTCAACTTCGACTTCAACTTCGACTTCAACTTAAAATTCATCTTCAAATTCCACTTCAACTTCAACTTCAACTTCAACTTCAACTTCAACTTTTACTTTAACTTCAACTTTAATTTCAACTTCAACTTCGATTTCAACTTCGACTTCAACTTCGACTACAACTTGGACTTCAACTTTGACTTCAACTTTGAATTCAACTTCAACTTCAACTTCGACTTCAACTTCGACTTCAACTTCGACTTTAACTTCAACTTCAACTTCAACTTTAACTTGAACTTCAACTTCAACATCAACTTTATCTTCTACTTCAACTTAAAAGTCAACTTCAACTTCAACTTCAACTTCAACTTCAACTTCAACTTCAACTTCTACTTCAACTTCAACTTCTACTTCAACTTCAACTTCAACATTAACTTCAACATTAACTTCAACTTCAACTTTAACTTTAACTTCAACTTCAACTTCAACTTTAACTTCAACTTCAACTTTAACTTTAACTTCAACTTCAACATCAACTTCATCTTCAACTTCAACTTAAAATTCATCTTCAAATTCCACTTCAACTTCAACTTCAACTTCAACTTCAACTTAAACTTAAACTTCAACTTCAACTTTTACTTTAACTTCAACTTTAATTTCAACTTCAACTTCGACTTCAACTTCGACTTCAACTTCGACTTCAACTTCGACTACAACTTGGACTTCAACTTTGACTTCAACTTTGAATTCAACTTTAACTTCAACTTCAATTTCAACTTTAACTTCAACTTCAACTTTAACTTTAACTTCAACTTCAACATCAACTTCATCTTCAACTTCAACTTAAAATTCATCTTCAAATTCCACTTCAACTTCAACTTCAACTTCAACTTCAACTTCAACTTCAACTTCAACTTCAACTTTTACTTTAACTTCAACTTTAATTTCAACTTCAACTTCGACTTCAACTTCGACTTCAACTTCGACTTCAACTTCGACTTCAACTTCGACTACAACTTGGACTTCAACTTCGACTTCATCTTCGACTACAACTTGGACTTCAACTTTGACTTCAACTTTGAATTCAACTTCAACTTCAACTTCAACTTCGACTTCAACTTCGACTTCAACTTCGACTTTAACTTCAACTTCAACTTTAACTTGAACTTCAACTTCAGCATCAACTTTATCTTCTACTTCAACTTAAAAGTCAACTTCAACTTCAACTTCAACTTCAACTTCAACTTCAACTTCTACTTCAACTTCAACTTCTACTTCAACTTCAACTTCAACATTAACTTCAACATTAACTTCAACTTCAACTTTAACTTTAACTTCAACTTCAACTTCAACTTTAACTTCAACTTCAACTTTAACTTTAACTTCAACTTCAACATCAACTTCATCTTCAACTTCAACTTAAAATTCATCTTCAAATTCCACTTCAACTTCAACTTCAACTTCAACTTCAACTTCAACTTCAACTTCAACTTCAACTTTAACTTTAACTTCAACTTCAACATCAACTTCATCTTCAACTTCAACTTAAAATTCATCTTCAAATTCCACTTCAACTTCAACTTCAACATTAACTTCAACTTCAACTTCAACTTTAACTTTAACTTCAACTTCAACTTCAACTTTAACTTCAACTTCAACTTTAACTTTAACTTCAACTTCAACATCAACTTCATCTTCAACTTCACCTTAAAATTCATCTTCAAATTCCACTTCAACTTCAACTTCAACTTCAACTTCAACTTCAACTTTTACTTTAACTTCAACTTTAATTTCAACTTCAACTTCGACTTCAACTTCGACTTCAACTTGGACTTCAACTTTGACTTCAACTTCGACTTCAACTTCGACTTCAACTTCGACTTCAACTTCGACTTTAACTTCAACTTCAACTTGAACTTGAACTTCAACTTCAACATCAACTTTATCTTCTACTTCAACTTAAAATTCAACTTCAACTTCAACTTTAACTTCAACTTCAACTTCAACTTCAACTTCAACTTCAACTTCAACTTCAACTTTTACTTTAACTTCAACTTTAATTTCAACTTCAACTTCGACTTCAACTTCGACTTCAACTTCGACTTCAACTTCGACTACAACTTGGACTTCAACTTTGACTTCAACTTTGACTTCAACTTTGAATTCAACTTCAACTTCAACTTCAACTTCGACTTCAACTTCAACTTCTACTTCAACTTCAACTTCAACTTCAACATTAACTTCAACTTCAACTTCAACTTTAACTTTAACTTCAACTTCAACTTCAACTTTAACTTCAACTTCAACTTTAACTTTAACTTCAACTTCAACAACAACTTCATCTTCAACTTCAACTTAAAATTCATCTTCAAATTCCACTTCAACTTCAACTTCAACTTCAACTTCAACTTTTACTTTAACTTCAACTTTAATTTCAACTTCAACTTCGACTTCAACTTCGACTTCAACTTCGACTTCAACTTGGACTTCAACTTTGACTTCAACTTTGAATTCAACTTCAACTTCAACTTAAAATTCATCTTCAAATTCCACTTCAACTTCAACTTCAACTTCAACTTCAACTTCAACTTCAACTTCAACTTTTACTTTAACTTCAACTTTAATTTCAACTTCAACTTTGATTTCAACTTCGACTTCAACTTCGACTACAACTTGGACTTCAACTTTGACTTCAACTTTGAATTCAACTTCAACTTCAACTTCAACTTCGACTTCAACTTCGACTTCAACTTCGACTTTAACTTCAACTTCAACTTTAACTTTAACTTCAACTTCAAAATCAACTTTATCTTCTACTTCAACTTAAAAGTCAACTTCAGCTTCAACTTCAACTTCAACTTCAACTTCAACTTCTACTTCAACTTCAACTTCTACTTCAACTTCAACTTCTACTTCAACTTCAACTTCAACTTCAACTTCAACATTAACTTCAACTTCAACTTCAACTTCAACTTTAACTTTAACTTCAACTTCAACTTCAACTTTAACTTCAACTTCAACTTTAACTTTAACTTCAACTTCAACATCAACTTCATCTTCAACTTCAACTTAAAATTCATCTTCAAATTCCACTTCAACTTCAACTTCAACTTCAACTTCAACTTCAACTTCAACTTCAACTTTTACTTTAACTTCAACTTTAATTTCAACTTCAACTTCGACTTCAACTTCGACTTCAACTTGGACTTCAACTTTGACTTCAACTTTGAATTCAACTTCAACTTCAACTTCAACTTCAACTTCAACATTAACTTCAACTTCAACTTCAACTTTAACTTTAACTTCAACTTCAACTTCAACTTTAACTTCAACTTCAAATTTAACTTTAACTTCAACTTCAACATCAACTTCATCTTCAACTTCAACTTAAAATTCATCTTCAAATTCCACTTCAACTTCAACTTCAACTTCAACTTCAACTTTTACTTTAACTTCAACTTTAACTTCAACTTCAACTTCGACTTCAACTTCGACTACAACTTCGACTTCAACTTGGACTTCAACTTTGACTTCAACTTTGAATTCAACTTCAACTTCAACTTCATCTTCAACATTAACTTCAACTTCAACTTCAACTTTAACTTTAACTTCAACTTCAACTTCAACTTTAACTTCAACTTCAAATTTAACTTTAACTTCAACTTCAACATCAACTTCATCTTCAACTTCAACTTAAAATTCATCTTCAAATTCCACTTTAACTTCAACTTCAACTTCAACTTCAACTTCAACTTCAACTTCAACTTCAACTTTTACTTTAACTTCAACTTTAATTTCAACTTCAACTTCGACTTCAACTTCGACTTCAACTTCGACTTCAACTTCGACTACAACTTGGACTTCAACTTTGACTTCAACTTTGACTTCAACTTTGAATTCAACTTCAACTTCAACTTCAACTTCGACTTCAACTTCAACTTCTACTTCAACTTCAACTTCAACTTCAACATTAACTTCAACTTCAACTTCAACTTTAACTTTAACTTCAACTTCAACTTCAACTTTAACTTCAACTTCAACTTTAACTTTAACTTCAACTTCAACAACAACTTCATCTTCAACTTCAACTTAAAATTCATCTTCAAATTCCACTTCAACTTCAACTTCAACTTCAACTTCAACTTCAACTTTTACTTTAACTTCAACTTTAATTTCAACTTCAACTTCGACTTCAACTTCGACTTCAACTTCGACTTCAACTTGGACTTCAACTTTGACTTCAACTTTGAATTCAACTTCAACTTCAACTTAAAATTCATCTTCAAATTCCACTTCAACTTCAACTTCAACTTCAACTTCAACTTCAACTTCAACTTCAACTTTTACTTTAACTTCAACTTTAATTTCAACTTCAACTTCGATTTCAACTTCGACTTCAACTTCGACTACAACTTGGACTTCAACTTTGACTTCAACTTTGAATTCAACTTCAACTTCAACTTCAACTTCGACTTCAACTTCGACTTCAACTTCGACTTTAACTTCAACTTCAACTTTAACTTTAACTTCAACTTCAAAATCAACTTTATCTTCTACTTCAACTTAAAAGTCAACTTCAGCTTCAACTTCAACTTCAACTTCAACTTCAACTTCTACTTCAACTTCAACTTCTACTTCAACTTCAACTTCTACTTCAACTTCAACTTCAACTTCAACTTCAACATTAACTTCAACTTCAACTTCAACTTCAACTTTAACTTTAACTTCAACTTCAACTTCAACTTTAATTTCAACTTCAACTTTAACTTTAACTTCAACTTCAACATCAACTTCATCTTCAACTTCAACTTAAAATTCATCTTCAAATTCCACTTCAACTTCAACTTCAACTTCAACTTCAACTTCAACTTCAACTTCAACTTTTACTTTAACTTCAACTTTAATTTCAACTTCAACTTCGACTTCAACTTCGACTTCAACTTGGACTTCAACTTTGACTTCAACTTTGAATTCAACTTCAACTTCAACTTCAACTTCAACTTCAACATTAACTTCAACTTCAACTTCAACTTTAACTTTAACTTCAACTTCAACTTCAACTTTAACTTCAACTTCAAATTTAACTTTAACTTCAACTTCAACATCAACTTCATCTTCAACTTCAACTTAAAATTCATCTTCAAATTCCACTTCAACTTCAACTTCAACTTCAACTTCAACTTTTACTTTAACTTCAACTTTAACTTCAACTTCAACTTCGACTTCAACTTCGACTACAACTTCGACTTCAACTTGGACTTCAACTTTGACTTCAACTTTGAATTCAACTTCAACTTCAACTTCATCTTCAACATTAACTTCAACTTCAACTTCAACTTTAACTTTAACTTCAACTTCAACTTCAACTTTAACTTCAACTTCAACTTTAACTTTAACTTCAACTTCAACATCAACTTCATCTTCAACTTCAACTTAAAATTCATCTTCAAATTCCACTTCAACTTCAACTTCAACTTCAACTTCAACTTCAACTTTTACTTTAACTTCAACTTTAATTTCAACTTCAACTTCGACTTCAACTTCGACTTCAACTTAAAATTCATCTTCAAATTCCACTTCAACTTCAACTTCAACTTCAACTTCAACTTCAACTTTTACTTTAACTTCAACTTTAATTTCAACTTCAACTTCGATTTCAACTTCGACTTCAACTTCGACTACAACTTGGACTTCAACTTTGACTTCAACTTTGAATTCAACTTCAACTTCAACTTCGACTTCAACTTCGACTTCAACTTCGACTTTAACTTCAACTTCAACTTCAACTTTAACTTGAACTTCAACTTCAACATCAACTTTATCTTCTACTTCAACTTAAAAGTCAACTTCAACTTCAACTTCAACTTCAACTTCAACTTCAACTTCAACTTCTACTTCAACTTCAACTTCTACTTCAACTTCAACTTCAACATTAACTTCAACATTAACTTCAACTTCAACTTTAACTTTAACTTCAACTTCAACTTCAACTTTAACTTCAACTTCAACTTTAACTTTAACTTCAACTTCAACATCAACTTCATCTTCAACTTCAACTTAAAATTCATCTTCAAATTCCACTTCAACTTCAACTTCAACTTCAACTTCAACTTAAACTTAAACTTCAACTTCAACTTTTACTTTAACTTCAACTTTAATTTCAACTTCAACTTCGACTTCAACTTCGACTTCAACTTCGACTTCAACTTCGACTACAACTTGGACTTCAACTTTGACTTCAACTTTGAATTCAACTTTAACTTCAACTTCAATTTCAACTTTAACTTCAACTTCAACTTTAACTTTAACTTCAACTTCAACATCAACTTCATCTTCAACTTCAACTTAAAATTCATCTTCAAATTCCACTTCAACTTCAACTTCAACTTCAACTTCAACTTCAACTTCAACTTCAACTTTTACTTTAACTTCAACTTTAATTTCAACTTCAACTTCGACTTCAACTTCGACTTCAACTTCGACTTCAACTTCGACTTCAACTTCGACTACAACTTGGACTTCAACTTCGACTTCATCTTCGACTACAACTTGGACTTCAACTTTGACTTCAACTTTGAATTCAACTTCAACTTCAACTTCAACTTCGACTTCAACTTCGACTTCAACTTCGACTTTAACTTCAACTTCAACTTTAACTTGAACTTCAACTTCAGCATCAACTTTATCTTCTACTTCAACTTAAAAGTCAACTTCAACTTCAACTTCAACTTCAACTTCAACTTCAACTTCTACTTCAACTTCAACTTCTACTTCAACTTCAACTTCAACATTAACTTCAACATTAACTTCAACTTCAACTTTAACTTTAACTTCAACTTCAACTTCAACTTTAACTTCAACTTCAACTTTAACTTTAACTTCAACTTCAACATCAACTTCATCTTCAACTTCAACTTAAAATTCATCTTCAAATTCCACTTCAACTTCAACTTCAACTTCAACTTCAACTTCAACTTCAACTTCAACTTCAACTTTAACTTTAACTTCAACTTCAACATCAACTTCATCTTCAACTTCAACTTAAAATTCATCTTCAAATTCCACTTCAACTTCAACTTCAACATTAACTTCAACTTCAACTTCAACTTTAACTTTAACTTCAACTTTAACTTCAACTTTAACTTCAACTTCAACTTTAACTTTAACTTCAACTTCAACATCAACTTCATCTTCAACTTCACCTTAAAATTCATCTTCAAATTCCACTTCAACTTCAACTTCAACTTCAACTTCAACTTCAACTTTTACTTTAACTTCAACTTTAATTTCAACTTCAACTTCGACTTCAACTTCGACTTCAACTTGGACTTCAACTTTGACTTCAACTTCGACTTCAACTTCGACTTCAACTTCGACTTCAACTTCGACTTTAACTTCAACTTCAACTTGAACTTGAACTTCAACTTCAACATCAACTTTATCTTCTACTTCAACTTAAAATTCAACTTCAACTTCAACTTCAACTTCAACTTCAACTTCAACTTCTACTTCAACTTCAACTTCTACTTCAACTTTAACTTCAACTTCAACTTCAACATTAACTTCAACTTCAACTTCAACTTTAACTTTAACTTCAACTTCGACTTCAACTTCGACTTCAACTTCGACTTCAACTTCGACTTTAACTTCAACTTCAACTTTAACTTGAACTTCAACTTCAACATCAACTTTATCTTCTACTTCAACTTAAAATTCAACTTCAACTTCAACTTCAACTTCAACTTCAACTTCAACTTCTACTTCAACTTCAACTTCTACTTCAACTTTAACTTCAACTTCAACTTCAACATTAACTTCAACTTCAACTTCAACTTTAACTTTAACTTCAACTTAAAATTCATCTTCAAATTCCGCTTCAACTTCAACTTCAACTTCAACTTCAACTTTTACTTTAACTTCAACTTTAATTTCAACTTCAACTTCAACTTAAAATTCATCTTCAAATTCCACTTCAACTTCAACTTCAACTTCAACTTCAACTTCAACTTCAACTTCAACTTTTACTTTAACTTCAACTTTAATTTCAACTTCAACTTCGATTTCAACTTCGACTTCAACTTCGACTACAACTTGGACTTCAACTTTGACTTCAACTTTGAATTCAACTTCAACTTCAACTTCAACTTCGACTTCAACTTCGACTTCAACTTCGACTTTAACTTCAACTTCAACTTTAACTTTAACTTCAACTTCAAAATCAACTTTATCTTCTACTTCAACTTAAAAGTCAACTTCAGCTTCAACTTCAACTTCAACTTCAACTTCAACTTCTACTTCAACTTCAACTTCTACTTCAACTTCAACTTCTACTTCAACTTCAACTTCAACTTCAACTTCAACATTAACTTCAACTTCAACTTCAACTTCAACTTTAACTTTAACTTCAACTTCAACTTCAACTTTAATTTCAACTTCAACTTTAACTTTAACTTCAACTTCAACATCAACTTCATCTTCAACTTCAACTTAAAATTCATCTTCAAATTCCACTTCAACTTCAACTTCAACTTCAACTTCAACTTCAACTTCAACTTCAACTTTTACTTTAACTTCAACTTTAATTTCAACTTCAACTTCGACTTCAACTTCGACTTCAACTTGGACTTCAACTTTGACTTCAACTTTGAATTCAACTTCAACTTCAACTTCAACTTCAACATTAACTTCAACTTCAACTTCAACTTTAACTTTAACTTCAACTTCAACTTCAACTTTAACTTCAACTTCAAATTTAACTTTAACTTCAACTTCAACATCAACTTCATCTTCAACTTCAACTTAAAATTCATCTTCAAATTCCACTTCAACTTCAACTTCAACTTCAACTTCAACTTTTACTTTAACTTCAACTTTAACTTCAACTTCAACTTCGACTTCAACTTCGACTACAACTTCGACTTCAACTTGGACTTCAACTTTGACTTCAACTTTGAATTCAACTTCAACTTCAACTTCATCTTCAACATTAACTTCAACTTCAACTTCAACTTTAACTTTAACTTCAACTTCAACTTCAACTTTAACTTCAACTTCAACTTTAACTTTAACTTCAACTTCAACATCAACTTCATCTTCAACTTCAACTTAAAATTCATCTTCAAATTCCACTTCAACTTCAACTTCAACTTCAACTTCAACTTCAACTTTTACTTTAACTTCAACTTTAATTTCAACTTCAACTTCGACTTCAACTTCGACTTCAACTTGGACTTCAACTTTGACTTTAACTTTGAATTCAACTTCAACTTCAACTTAAAATTCATCTTCAAATTCCACTTCAACTTCAACTTCAACTTCAACTTCAACTTCAACTTTTACTTTAACTTCAACTTTAATTTCAACTTCAACTTCGATTTCAACTTCGACTTCAACTTCGACTACAACTTGGACTTCAACTTTGACTTCAACTTTGAATTCAACTTCAACTTCAACTTCGACTTCAACTTCGACTTCAACTTCGACTTTAACTTCAACTTCAACTTCAACTTTAACTTGAACTTCAACTTCAACATCAACTTTATCTTCTACTTCAACTTAAAAGTCAACTTCAACTTCAACTTCAACTTCAACTTCAACTTCAACTTCAACTTCTACTTCAACTTCAACTTCTACTTCAACTTCAACTTCAACATTAACTTCAACATTAACTTCAACTTCAACTTTAACTTTAACTTCAACTTCAACTTCAACTTTAACTTCAACTTCAACTTTAACTTTAACTTCAACTTCAACATCAACTTCATCTTCAACTTCAACTTAAAATTCATCTTCAAATTCCACTTCAACTTCAACTTCAACTTCAACTTCTACTTCAACTTCAACTTCTACTTCAACTTCAACTTCTACTTCAACTTCAACTTCAACTTCAACTTCAACATTAACTTCAACTTCAACTTCAACTTCAACTTTAACTTTAACTTCAACTTCAACTTCAACTTTAATTTCAACTTCAACTTTAACTTTAACTTCAACTTCAACATCAACTTCATCTTCAACTTCAACTTAAAATTCATCTTCAAATTCCACTTCAACTTCAACTTCAACTTCAACTTCAACTTCAACTTCAACTTCAACTTTTACTTTAACTTCAACTTTAATTTCAACTTCAACTTCGACTTCAACTTCGACTTCAACTTGGACTTCAACTTTGACTTCAACTTTGAATTCAACTTCAACTTCAACTTCAACTTCAACTTCAACATTAACTTCAACTTCAACTTCAACTTTAACTTTAACTTCAACTTCAACTTCAACTTTAACTTCAACTTCAAATTTAACTTTAACTTCAACTTCAACATCAACTTCATCTTCAACTTCAACTTAAAATTCATCTTCAAATTCCACTTCAACTTCAACTTCAACTTCAACTTCAACTTTTACTTTAACTTCAACTTTAACTTCAACTTCAACTTCGACTTCAACTTCGACTACAACTTCGACTTCAACTTGGACTTCAACTTTGACTTCAACTTTGAATTCAACTTCAACTTCAACTTCATCTTCAACATTAACTTCAACTTCAACTTCAACTTTAACTTTAACTTCAACTTCAACTTCAACTTTAACTTCAACTTCAACTTTAACTTTAACTTCAACTTCAACATCAACTTCATCTTCAACTTCAACTTAAAATTCATCTTCAAATTCCACTTCAACTTCAACTTCAACTTCAACTTCAACTTCAACTTTTACTTTAACTTCAACTTTAATTTCAACTTCAACTTCGACTTCAACTTCGACTTCAACTTGGACTTCAACTTTGACTTTAACTTTGAATTCAACTTCAACTTCAACTTAAAATTCATCTTCAAATTCCATTTCAACTTCAACTTCAACTTCAACTTCAACTTCAACTTTTACTTTAACTTCAACTTTAATTTCAACTTCAACTTCGATTTCAACTTCGACTTCAACTTCGACTACAACTTGGACTTCAACTTTGACTTCAACTTTGAATTCAACTTCAACTTCAACTTCGACTTCAACTTCGACTTCAACTTCGACTTTAACTTCAACTTCAACTTCAACTTTAACTTGAACTTCAACTTCAACATCAACTTTATCTTCTACTTCAACTTAAAAGTCAACTTCAACTTCAACTTCAACTTCAACTTCAACTTCAACTTCAACTTCTACTTCAACTTCAACTTCTACTTCAACTTCAACTTCAACATTAACTTCAACATTAACTTCAACTTCAACTTCAACTTTAAC
Source organism: Brachycybe producta (assembly GCA_036925085.1). Classification (NCBI taxonomy): domain Eukaryota; kingdom Metazoa; phylum Arthropoda; class Diplopoda; order Playtdesmida; family Andrognathidae; genus Brachycybe; species Brachycybe producta. The sequence goes on from JAUPFP010000291.1 coordinate 14,259, forward strand.
TTCAACTTCAACTTTAACTTTAACTTCAACTTCAACATCAACTTCATCTTCAACTTCAACTTAAAATTCATCTTCAAATTCCACTTCAACTTCAACTTCAACTTCAACTTCAACTTAAACTTAAACTTCAACTTCAACTTTTACTTTAACTTCAACTTTAATTTCAACTTCAACTTCGACTTCAACTTCGACTTCAACTTCGACTTCAACTTCGACTACAACTTGGACTTCAACTTTGACTTCAACTTTGAATTCAACTTTAACTTCAACTTCAATTTCAACTTTAACTTCAACTTCAACTTTAACTTTAACTTCAACTTCAACATCAACTTCATCTTCAACTTCAACTTAAAATTCATCTTCAAATTCCACTTCAACTTCAACTTCAACTTCAACTTCAACTTCAACTTCAACTTCAACTTTTACTTTAACTTCAACTTTAATTTCAACTTCAACTTCGACTTCAACTTCGACTTCAACTTCGACTTCAACTTCGACTTCAACTTCGACTACAACTTGGACTTCAACTTCGACTTCATCTTCGACTACAACTTGGACTTCAACTTTGACTTCAACTTTGAATTCAACTTCAACTTCAACTTCAACTTCGACTTCAACTTCGACTTCAACTTGGACTTTAACTTCAACTTCAACTTTAACTTGAACTTCAACTTCAGCATCAACTTTATCTTCTACTTCAACTTAAAAGTCAACTTCAACTTCAACTTCAACTTCAACTTCAACTTCAACTTCTACTTCAACTTCAACTTCTACTTCAACTTCAACTTCAACATTAACTTCAACATTAACTTCAACTTCAACTTTAACTTTAACTTCAACTTCAACTTCAACTTTAACTTCAACTTCAACTTTAACTTTAACTTCAACTTCAACATCAACTTCATCTTCAACTTCAACTTAAAATTCATCTTCAAATTCCACTTCAACTTCAACTTCAACTTCAACTTCAACTTCAACTTCAACTTCAACTTCAACTTTAACTTTAACTTCAACTTCAACATCAACTTCATCTTCAACTTCAACTTAAAATTCATCTTCAAATTCCACTTCAACTTCAACTTCAACATTAACTTCAACTTCAACTTCAACTTTAACTTTAACTTCAACTTCAACTTCAACTTTAACTTCAACTTCAACTTTAACTTTAACTTCAACTTCAACATCAACTTCATCTTCAACTTCACCTTAAAATTCATCTTCAAATTCCACTTCAACTTCAACTTCAACTTCAACTTCAACTTCAACTTTTACTTTAACTTCAACTTTAATTTCAACTTCAACTTCGACTTCAACTTCGACTTCAACTTGGACTTCAACTTTGACTTCAACTTCGACTTCAACTTCGACTTCAACTTCGACTTCAACTTCGACTTTAACTTCAACTTCAACTTGAACTTGAACTTCAACTTCAACATCAACTTTATCTTCTACTTCAACTTAAAATTCAACTTCAACTTCAACTTCAACTTCAACTTCAACTTCAACTTCTACTTCAACTTCAACTTCTACTTCAACTTTAACTTCAACTTCAACTTCAACATTAACTTCAACTTCAACTTCAACTTTAACTTTAACTTCAACTTCGACTTCAACTTCGACTTCAACTTCGACTTCAACTTCGACTTTAACTTCAACTTCAACTTTAACTTGAACTTCAACTTCAACATCAACTTTATCTTCTACTTCAACTTAAAATTCAACTTCAACTTCAACTTCAACTTCAACTTCAACTTCAACTTCTACTTCAACTTCAACTTCTACTTCAACTTTAACTTCAACTTCAACTTCAACATTAACTTCAACTTCAACTTCAACTTTAACTTTAACTTCAACTTAAAATTCATCTTCAAATTCCGCTTCAACTTCAACTTCAACTTCAACTTCAACTTTTACTTTAACTTCAACTTTAATTTCAACTTCAACTTCAACTTCAACTTCAACTTCAACTTTTACTTTAACTTCAACTTTAATTTCAACTTCAACTTCGACTTCAACTTCGACTTCAACTTCGACTTCAACTTGGACTTCAACTTTGACTTCAACTTTGAATTCAACTTCAACTTCAACTTCAACTTCGACGTCAACTTCAACTTCTACTTCAACTTCAACTTCAACTTTAACTTTAACTTCAACTTCAACTTCAACTTCAACTTCAACTTCAACTTTAACTTCAACTTCAACTTTAACTTTAACTTCAACTTCAACATCAACTTCATCTTCAACTTCAACTTAAAATTCATCTTCAAATTCCACTTCAACTTCAAATTCAACTTCAACTTCAACTTCAACTTCAACTTCAACTTCAACTTTTACTTTAACTTCAACTTTAATTTCAACTTCAACTTCGACTTCAACTTCGACTTCAACTTCGACTACAACTTGGACTTCAACTTTGACTTCAACTTTGAATTCAACTTCAACTTCAACTTCAACTTCGACTTCAACTTCAACTTCTACTTCAACTTCAACTTCAACTTCAACTTCAACATTAACTTCAACTTCAACTTCAACTTTAACTTTAACATCAACTTCAACTTCAACTTTAACTTCAACTTCAACTTTAACTTTAACTTCAACTTCAACTTCGACTTCAACTTCAACTTCAACTTAAAATTCAATTTTAACTTCAACTTCAACTTCAACTTCAACTTCGACTTCAACTTCGACTTCAACTTCGACTTCAACTTCGACTTTAACTTCAACTTAAACATCATCTTGAACTTCAACTTCAACTTCAACTTCAACTTCAACTTTAACTTGAACTTCAACTTCAACTTCATCTTTAACTTTAACTTCAACTTTAATTTCAACTTCAACTTCAACTTCAACTTCTACTTCAACTTCAACTTCAACTTCAACATTAACTTCAACTTCAACTTCAACTTTAACTTTAACTTCAACTTCAACTTCAACTATAACTTCAACTTCAACTTTAACCTTAACTTCAACTTCAACATCAACTTCATCTTCAACTTCAACTTAAAATTCATCTTCAAATTCCACTTCAACTTCAACTTCAACTTCAACTTCAACTTCAACTTTTACTTTAACTTCAACTTAAATTTCAACTTCAACTTTGACTTCAACTTCGACTTCAACTTCGACTTCAACTTCGACTTCAACTTCAACTTCAACATTAACTTCAACTTCAACTTCAACTTTAACTTTAACTTCAACTTCAACTTCAACTTCAACTTCAACATTAACTTCAACTTCAACTTCAACTTTAACTTTAACTTCAACTTCAACTTCAACTTTAACTTCAACTTCAACTTTAACTTTAACTTCAACTTCAACATCAACTTCATCTTCAACTTCAACTTAAAATTCATCTTCAAATTCCACTTCAACTTCAACTTCAACTTCAACTTCAACTTCAACTTTTACTTTAACTTCAACTTTAATTTCAACTTCAACTTCAACTTCAACTTCGACTTCAACTTTGACTTCAACTTTGACTTCAACTTGGAATTCAACTTCAACTTCAACTTAAAATTCATCTTCAAATTCCACTTCAACTTCAACTTCAACTTCAACTTCAACTTCAACTTCAACTTCAACTTTTACTTTAACTTCAACTTTAATTTCAACTTCAACTTCGATTTCAACTTCGACTTCAACTTCGACTACAACTTGGACTTCAACTTTGACTTCAACTTTGAATTCAACTTCAACTTCAACTTCAACTTCGACTTCAACTTCGACTTCAACTTCGACTTCAACTTCGACTTCAACTTCGACTTTAACTTCAACTTCAACTTTAACTTGAACTTCAACTTCAACATCAACTTTATCTTCTACTTCAACTTAAAAGTCAACTTCAACTTCAACTTCAACTTCAACTTCAACTTCAACTTCTACTTCAACTTCAACTTCTACTTCAACTTCAACTTCTACTTCAACTTCAACTTCAACTTCAACTTCAACATTAACTTCAACTTCAACTTCAACTTCAACTTTAACTTTAACTTCAACTTCAACTTCAACTTTAACTTCAACTTCAACTTTAATTTTAACTTCAACTTCAACATCAACTTCATCTTCAACTTCAACTTAAAATTCATCTTCAAATTCCACTTTAACTTCAACTTCAACTTCAACTTCAACTTCAACTTCAACTTCAACTTTTACTTTAACTTCAACTTTAATTTCAACTTCAACTTCGACTTCAACTTCGACTTCAACTTCGACTTCAACTTCGACTACAACTTGGACTTCAACTTTGACTTCAACTTTGAATTCAACTTCAACTTCAACTTCAACTTCGACTTCAACTTCAACTTCTACTTCAACTTCAACTTCAACTTCACCTTCAACATTAACTTCAACTTCAACTTCAACTTTAACTTTAACTTCAACTTCAACTTCAACTTTAACTTCAACTTCAACTTTAACTTTAACTTCAACTTCAACAACAACTTCATCTTCAACTTCAACTTAAAATTCATCTTCAAATTCCACTTCAACTTCAACTTCAACTTCAACTTCAACTTCAACTTTTACTTTAACTTCAACTTTAATTTCAACTTCAACTTCGACTTCAACTTCGACTTCAACTTCGACTTCAACTTGGACTTCAACTTTGACTTCAACTTTGAATTCAACTTCAACTTCAACTTAAAATTCATCTTCAAATTCCACTTCAACTTCAACTTCAACTTCAACTTCAACTTCAACTTCAACTTCAACTTTTACTTTAACTTCAACTTTAATTTCAACTTCAACTTCGATTTCAACTTCGACTTCAACTTCGACTACAACTTGGACTTCAAATTTGACTTCAACTTTGAATTCAACTTCAACTTCAACTTCAACTTCGACTTCAACTTCGACTTCAACTTCGACTTCAACTTCGACTTTAACTTCAACTTCAACTTTAACTTGAACTTCAACTTCAACATCAACTTTATCTTCTACTTCAACTTAAAAGTCAACTTCAGCTTCAACTTCAACTTCAACTTCAACTTCAACTTCTACTTCAACTTCAACTTCTACTTCAACTTCAACTTCTACTTCAACTTCAACTTCAACTTCAACTTCAACATTAACTTCAACTTCAACTTCAACTTCAACTTTAACTTTAACTTTAACTTCAACTTCAACTTTAACTTCAACTTCAACTTTAACTTTAACTTCAACTTCAACATCAACTTCATCTTCAACTTCAACTTAAAATTCATCTTCAAATTCCACTTCAACTTCAACTTCAACTTCAACTTCAACTTCAACTTCAACTTCAACTTCAACTTTTACTTTAACTTCAACTTTAATTTCAACTTCAACTTCGACTTCAACTTCGACTTCAACTTCGACTACAACTTGGACTTCAACTTTGACTTCAACTTTGACTTCAACTTTGAATTCAACTTCAACTTCAACTTCAACTTCGACTTCAACTTCAACTTCTACTTCAACTTCAACTTCAACTTCAACTTCAACATTAACTTCAACTTCAACTTCAACTTTAACTTTAACTTCAACTTCAACTTCAACTTTAACTTCAACTTCAACTTTAACTTTAACTTCAACTTCAACATCAACTTCATCTTCAACTTCAACTTAAAATTCATCTTCAAATTCCACTTCAACTTCAACTTCAACTTCAACTTCAACTTCAACTTTTACTTTAACTTCAACTTTAATTTCAACTTCAACTTCGACTTCAACTTCGACTACAAATTCGACTTCAACTTGGACTTCAACTTTGACTTCAACTTTGAATTCAACTTCAAATTCAACTTCATCTTCAACATTAACTTCAACTTCAACTTCAACTTTAACTTTAACTTCAACTTCAACTTCAACTTTAACTTCAACTTGAACTTTAACTTTAACTTCAACTTCAACATCAACTTCATCTTCAACTTCAACTTAAAATTCATCTTCAAATTCCACTTCAACTTCAACTTCCACTTCAACTTCAACTTCAACTTTTACTTTAACTTCAACTTTAATTTCAACTTCAACTTCGACTTCAACTTCGACTTCAACTTGGACTTCAACTTTGACTTTAACTTTGAATTCAACTTCAACTTCAACTTAAAATTCATCTTCAAATTCCACTTCAACTTTAACTTCAACTTCAACTTCAACTTTTACTTTAACTTCAACTTTAATTTCAACTTCAACTTCGATTTCAACTTCGACTTCAACTTCGACTACAACTTGGACTTCAACTTTGACTTCAACTTTGAATTCAACTTCAACTTCAACTTCAACTTCGACTTCAACTTCGACTTCAACTTCGACTTTAACTTCAACTTCAACTTTAACTTGAACTTCAACTTCAACATCAACTTTATCTTCTACTTCAACTTAAAAGTCAACTTCAACTTCAACTTCAACTTCAACTTCAACTTCAACTTCAACTTCTACTTCAACTTCAACTTCTACTTCAACTTCAACTTCAACATTAACTTCAACATTAACTTCAACTTCAACTTTAACTTTAACTTCAACTTCAACTTCAACTTTAACTTCAACTTCAACTTTAACTTTAACTTCAACTTCAACATCAACTTCATCTTCAACTTCAACTTAAAATTTATCTTCAAATTCCACTTCAACTTCAACTTAAACTTCAACTTCAACTTCAACTTTTACTTTAACTTCAACTTTAATTTCAACTTCAACTTCGACTTCAACTTCGACTTCAACTTCGACTTCAACTTCGACTACAACTTGGACTTCAACTTTGACTTCAACTTTAAATTCAACTTTAACTTCAACTTCAATTTCAACTTTAACTTCAACTTCAACTTTAACTTTAACTTCAACTTCAACATCAACTTCATCTTCAACTTCAACTTAAAATTCATCTTCAAATTCCACTTCAACTTCAACTTCAACTTCAACTTCAACTTCAACTTCAACTTAAACTTTTACTTTAACTTCAACTTTAATTTCAACTTCAACTTCGACTTCAACTTCGACTTCAACTTCAACTTCGACTTCAACTTCGACTTCAACTTCGACTTCAACTTCGACTTCAACTTCGACTTCAACTTCGACTACAACTTGGACTTCAACTTTGACTTCAACTTTAAATTCAACTTTAACTTCAACTTCAATTTCAACTTTAACTTCAACTTCAACTTTAACTTTAACTTCAACTTCAACTTAAACTTTTACTTTAACTTCAACTTTAATTTCAACTTCAACTTCAACTTCAATTTCAACTTTAACTTCAACTTCAACTTTAACTTTAACTTCAACTTCAACTTAAACTTTTACTTTAACTTCAACTTTAATTTCAACTTCAACTTCGACTTCAACTTCGACTTCAACTTCGACTTCAACTTCGACTACAACTTGGACTTCAACTTCGACTTCAACTTCGACTACAACTTGGACTTCAACTTCAACTTCGACTTCAACTTCGACTTCAACTTCGACTTTAACTTCAACTTCAACTTTAACTTGAACTTCAACTTCAGCATCAACTTTATCTTCTACTTCAACTTAAAAGTCAACTTCAACTTCAACTTCAACTTCAACTTCAACTTCAACTTCTACTTCAACTTCAACTTCTACTTCAACTTCAACTTCAACATTAACTTAAACATTAACTTCAACTTCAACTTTAACTTTAACTTCAACTTCAACTTCAACTTTAACTTCAACTTCAACTTTAACTTTAACTTCAACTTCAACATCAACTTCATCTTCAACTTCAACTTCAACTTCAACTTTTACTTTAACTTCAACTTTAATTTCAACTTCAACTTCGACTTCAACTTCGACTTCAACTTCGACTTCAACTTCGACTACAACTTGGACTTCAACTTTGACTTCAACTTTGAATTCAACTTCAACTTCAACTTCAACTTCGACTTCAACTTCAACTTCTACTTCAACTTCAACTTCAACTTCAACTACAACATTAACTTCAACTTCAACTTCAACTTTAACTTTAACTTCAACTTCAACTTCAACTTTAACTTCAACTTCAACTTTAACTTTAACTTCAACTTCAACATCAACTTCATCTTCAACTTCAACTTAAAATTCATCTTCAAATTCCACTTCAACTTCAACTTCAACTTCAACTTCAACTTTTACTTTAACTTCAACTTTAATTTCAACTTCAACTTCGACTTCAACTTCGACTACAACTTCGACTTCAACTTGGACTTCAACTTTGAATTCAACTTCAACTTCAACTTCAACTTCAACATTAACTTCAACTTCAACTTCAACTTTAACTTTAACTTCAACTCCAACTTCAACTTTAACTTCAACTTCAACTTTAACTTTAACTTCAACTTCAACTTCAACTTCAACTTCGACTTCAACTTGGACTTCAACTTTGACTTCAACTTTGAATTCAACTTCAACTTCAACTTCGACTTCAACTTCGACTTCAACTTCGACTTCAACTTTGACTTCAACTTCGACTTCAACTTCGACTTCAACTTCGACTTTAACTTCAACTTCAACTTTAACTTGAACTTCAACTTCAACATCAACTTTATCTTCTACTTCAACTTAAAATTCAACTTCAACTTCAACTTCAACTTCAACTTCAACTTCAACTTCTACTTCAACTTCAACTTCTACTTCAACTTTAACTTCAACTTCAACTTCAACATTAACTTCAACTTCAACTTCAACTTTAACTTTAACTTCAACTTAAAATTCATCTTCAAATTCCGCTTCAACTTCAACTTCAACTTCAACTTCAACTTCAACTTTTACTTTAACTTCAACTTTAATTTCAACTTCAACTTCAACTTCAACTTCTACTTCAACTTCAACTTCAACTTCAACATTAACTTCAACTTCAACTTCAATTTTAACTTTAACTTCAACTTCAACTTCAACTTTAACTTCAACTTCAACTTTAACCTTAACTTCAACTTCAACATCAACTTCATCTTCAACTTCAATTTAAAATTCATCTTCAAATTCCACTTCAACTTCAACTTCAACTTCAACTTCAACTTCAACTTTTACTTTAACTTCAACTTTAATTTCAACTTCAACTTCGACTTCAACTTCGACTTCAACTTCGACTTCAACTTCGACTTCAACTTCGACTTCAACTTCGACTTCAACTTGGACTTCAACTTTGACTTCAACTTTGAATTCAACTTCAACTTCAACTTCAACTTCGACTTCAACTTCAACTTCTACTTCAACTTCAACTTCAACTTTAACTTTAACTTCAACTTCAACTTCAACTTCAACTTCAACTTTAACTTTAACTTCAACTTCAACTTCAACTTTAACTTAAACTTCAACTTAAACTTCAACTTTAACTTCAACTTCAACTTCAACATCAACTTCATCTTCAACTTCAACTTAAAATTCAACTTCAACTTCAACTTCAACTTCAACTTCAACTTCAACTTCAACTTCAACTTCAACTTCAACATTAACTTCAACTTCAATTTTAACTTCAACTTCAACTTCAACTTCAACTTCAACTTCAACTTCAACTTTAACTTTAACTTCAACTTCAACTTCAACTTTAACTTAAACTTCAACTTTAACTTCAACTTCAACTTCAACATTATCTTCAACTTCAACTCCAACTTTAACTTTAACTTCAACTTCAACTTCAACTTTAACTTCAACTTCAACTTTAACCTTAACTTCAACTTCAACATCAACTTCATCTTTAACTTCAACTTAAAATTCATCTTCAATTTCCACTTCAACTTCAACTTCAACTTCAACTTTTACTTTAACTTCAACTTTAATTTCAACTTCAACTTCAACTTTTACTTTAACTTCAACTTTAATTTCAACTTCAACTTCGACTTCAACTTCGACTTCAACTTCGACTTCAACTTTGACTTCAATTTTCAAAAAAAAAAAAAAATTTTCAAAAAAAAAATTTTAAAAAAAATTTTCAAAAAAAATTTTCAAAAAAAATTTTCAAAAAAAATTTTCAAAAAAAATTTTCAAAAAAAATTTTCAAAAAATAATTTTCAAAAAAAAAAAAAAATTTTCAAAAAAAAAATTTCAAAAAAACTTCAACCTCAACTTCAACTATAACTTCAACTTCAACTTCAACATTAACTTCAACATCAACATCAACTTCTACTTAACTTCAACTTCAATTTTAACTTCAACTTCAATGTCAACCTCAACTTCAAATTCAACTTTAATTTCATCTTCAACTTCAACTGCAACTTAAACTTAAACATCAATTTTAAATTCAACTTCAACCTCAACTTCAAATTTAACTTCGATTTCATCATCAATTTCAACTTCAACTTCAACTTCAACTTCAACTTCATTTTCAACTACAACTTCAACAACAACTTCAACCTCAACTTCAAATTTAACTTCAATTTTATCTTTAATTCAACTGCAACTTAAACATTAACTTCAATTTTAACTTCATATTCAACTTCAACTTCTACAATAACTTTAACCACAACATCATCTTCAACTTCAAGTACAACTTCAACCTCAACTTCAAATTCAATTTCAATTTCATCTTCAATTTCAGCTTCAACTTCAACTTCAACTTCATCTTCAACTTCGACTTCAACAACAACTTCAACCTCAACATCAACTTCAACTTCAAGATCAACTTCAATTTCAACTTCAACTTCAATGTCATCTTCAATTTCAACTGAAACTTTAACTTTAACTTCAATTTCAACTTTAACTTTAACTTCAACTTCAACAACAACTTCATCTTCAACTTCAACTTAAAATTCATCTTCAACTTCAACTTAAACTTTAACTTCAACTTCAACTTCAACTTCAACTTCAACTTCAACTTTAACTTCAACTTGAACTTCAACTTCAACTTCAACATCAACTATAATTTCGACTTCAACTTCAACTTCAACTTCAATTTGATTTTTAACTTTAACTTCAAATTCAACTTCATTTTCAACTACAACTTCAACAACTTCAACCTCAACTTCAACCTCAACTTCAACCTCAACTTCAACTTTAACTTTAACTTCAACTTCAACAACAACTTCATCTTCAACTTCAACTTTAACTTTAACTTCAACTTCAACATCAACTTCATCTTCAACTTCAACTTTTACTTTAACTTCAACTTTAATTTCAACTTCAACTTCGACTTCAACTTCGACTTCAACTTGGACTTCAACTTTGACTTTAACTTCAACTTCAACATCAACTTCATCTTCAACTTCAACTTTTACTTTAACTTCAACTTCAACTTCAAGATCAACTTCAATTTCAACTTCAACTTCAATGTCATCTTCAATTTCAACTGAAACTTTAACTTTAACTTCAATTTCAACTTTAACTTTAACTTCAACTTCAACAACAACTTCATCTTCAACTTCAACTTAAAATTCATCTTCAACTTCAACTTAAACTTTAACTTCAACTTCAATTTTAACTGCAACTTCAATTTCAACTTCAACCTCAACTTCAAATTCAACTTCAATTTCAACTTCAATTTGATTTTTAACTTTAACTTCAAATTCAACTTCATTTTCAACTACAACTTCAACAACTTCAACCTCAACTTCAACCTCAACTTCAACCTCAACTTCAACTTTAACTTCATCTTCAATATTAACTTCTACTTTAACTTCAACTTCAAATTAAATTTCAACTTCAACCTCAACTTCAAATTCAACTTCAAATTCAACTTCAAATTCAACTTCAAATTCAACTTCAAATTCAACTTTAATTTCATCTTCAATTACAACTGCAACTTAAACTTAAACTTCAATTTTAAATTCAACTTCAACCTCAACTTCAAGTTCAACTTTGATTTCATCTTCAACTTCAACAACAACTTCAACCTCAACTTCAACTTCAATTTCAAGTATGACTTCAACTTCAACATCAACTTCAACTTCAACTTCAACTTCAACATCAACTTCAACTTCAACTTCAACTTCAACTTCAAGTTCAACTTTAATTTTAACTTCAAATTCAATTTCAACTTCAACCTCAACTTCAAATTCAACTTCAACTTCAACTTCAACTTCAACTTCAACATCAACCATAATTTCGACTTCAACTTCAACTTCAATTTCAATTTTAACTGCAACTTCAATTTCAACTTCAACTCAACTTCAAATTCAACTTCAATTTCAACTTCAATTTGATTTTTAACTTTAACTTCAAATTCAACTTCATCTTCAACTACAACTTCAACAACTTCAACCTCAACTTCAACCTCAACTTCAACCTCAACTTCAACCTCAACTTCAACTTTAACTTCATCTTCAATATTAACTTCTACTTTAACTTCAACTTCAAATTCAATTTCAACTTCAACCTCAACTTCAAATTCAACTTCAAATTCAACTTCAAATTCAACTTCAAATTCAACTTCAATTCAACTTTAATTTCATCTTCAACTACAACTGCAACTTAAACTTAAACTTCAATTTTAAATTCAACTTCAACCTCAACTTCAAGTTCAACTTTGATTTCATCTTCAACTTCAACAACAACTTCAACCTCAACTTCAACTTCAACTTCAACTTTAACTTTAACTTCAATTTCAACTTCAACTTCAATGTCATCTTCAACTTCAACTTCAACTTTAACTTCAACTTCAACTTCAATTTCAACTTCAACTTCAACTTCAACTAAAATATCACATTTAACTTCAACTTTAACTTTAACTTCAATTTCAACTTCAACTTCAATGTAATCTTCAACTTCAACTTCAAATTCAACTTCAACTTCAACTTCAACTTTTACTTTAACTTCAACTTAAAATTCAACTTCAACTTCAACTTCAACTTCAACTTCAACTTCAACTTTAACTTCAACTTCAACTTTAACTTCAACTTCAACTTCAACATCAACTTCATCTTGAACTTCAACTTAAAATTCAACTTCAACTTCAACTTTAACTTCAACTTCAACTTCAACTTCAACTTCAACTTCAACTTCAACTTCAACTTCAACTTCAACTTCAACTTCAACTTCAACTTCAACATTAACTTCAACTTCAATTTTAACTTCAACTTCAACTTCAACTTCAACTTCAACTTCAACTTCAACATTAACTTCAACTTCAACTTTAACTTCAACTTCAACTTCATCTTCAACTTTGACTTCAACTTCAACTTCAAGTTCAATTTCAACTTCAATTTCAACTTCAACTTCAACTTTAACTTCAATGTCCACATCAACTTCTACTTTAACTTCAACATCAACTTCAATTTTAACTTCAAAAAAAAAATTTCAAAAAAAATTTTCAAAAAAAATTTCAAAAAATATTTTTTAAAAAAAAAAAATTTTCAAAAAAAAAAATTTTAAAAAAAATTTTCAAAAAAAATTTTCAAAAAAAATTTTCAAAAAAATTTTTAAAAAAAATTTTCAAAAAAAATTTGCAAAAAAAATTTTCAAAAAAATTTTCAAAAAAAAAAAAAATTTTCAAAAAAAATTTTCAAAAAAAAATTTTCAAAAAAATTTTTAAAAAAAATTTTCCAAAAACGTTTTCAAAAAAAATTTTCAAAAAAAATTTTCAAAAAAATTTCAAAAAACTTTTTCAAAAAAAATTTTCAAAAAAAAAAAAAATTTTCAAAAAAAAAATTTTAAAAAAAATTTTCAAAAAAAATTTTCAAAAAAAATTTTCAAAAAAATTTTCAAAAAAAAATTTTCAAAAAAAATTTTCAAAAAATAATTTTCAAAAAAAAAAAAAAATTTTCAAAAAAAAAATTTCAAAAAAATTTCAAAAAAATTTTCAAAAAAAATTTTCAAAAGAAATTTTCCAAAAAAATTTAAAAAAAATTTTCAAAAAAAATTTTCAAAAAAAATTTTCAAAAAAAATTTTCAAAAAAAATTTTCAAAATAAATTTTCAAAAAAAATTTTCAAAAAAAATTATCAAAAAAAATTTTCAAAAAAAATTTTCAAAAAAAATTTTCAAAAAAAATTTTCAAAAAAAATTTTCAAAAAAAATTTTCAAAAAAAATTTTCAAAAAAAATTTTCAAAAAAAATTTTCAAAAAAAATTTTCAAAAAAAATTTTCAAAAAAAATTTTCAAAAAAAATTTTCAAAAAAATTTTTAAAAAAAATTTTCAAAAAAAATTTTTAAAAAAAATTTTTAAAAAAAATTTTCAAAAAAAATTTGCAAAAAAAGTTTTCAAAAAATTTTCAAAAAAAAAAAAAATTTTCAAAAAAAAAATTTTAAAAAAAATTTTCAAAAATTTTCAAAAAAATTTTCAAAAAAAATTTTTAAAAAAAATTTTCAAAAAAAGTTTTCAAAAAAAATTTTCAAAAAAATTTTCAAAAAAAATTTCAAAAAAATTTTTCAAAAAAAAATTTTCAAAAAAAAAAAAAAATTTCAAAAAAAAAATTTTAAAAAAAATTTTCAAAAAAAAAAATTAATTTTTAAAAAAATTTTTCAAAAAAAAATTTTCAAAAAAAAAAAAAAATTTCAAAAAAAAAATTTAAAAAAAATATTCAAAAAAAAAAACAAATTTTTAAAAAAAATTTTCAAAAAAAAAATAAATTTTTAAAAAAAATTTTCAAAAAAGTTTTCAAAAAAAATTTTCAAAAAAAATTTTCAAAAAATAATTTTCAAAAAAAAAAAAAATTTTCAAAAAAAAAATTTCAAAAAAAATTTTCAAAAAATAATTTTCAAAAAAAAAAAAAATTTTCAAAAAAAAAATTTCAAAAAAAATTTCAAAAAAATTTTAAAAAAAAATTTTCAAAAAAAATTTTCAAAAAAAATTTTCAAAAAAAATTTTCAAAAAAATTTTCAAAAAAAATTTCAAAAAAAATTTTCAAAAAAAAATTTTAAAAAAAATTTTAAAAAAAAATTTTTAAAAAAAATTTTCAAAAAAATTTGCAAAAAAAATTTTCAAAAAAATTTTCAAAAAAAAAAAAAAATTTTCAAAAAAAAAATTTTAAAAAAATTTTCAAAAAAAATTTTCAAAAAAAATTTTCAAAAAAAATTTTCAAAAATAATTTTTAAAAAAAATCTTCAAAAAAAAATTTTCAAAAAAAATTTTTAAAAAAATTTTCAAAAAAGTTTTTAAAAAAAATTTTCAAAAAAAATTTTCTAAAAAAATTTTCAAAAAAATTTTTAAAAAATAATTTTCAAAAAAAAAAAAAAAATTTTAAAAAAAATTTTAAAAAAAAATTTTTAAAAAAAATTTTCAAAAAAATTTGCAAAAAAAATTTTCAAAAAAATTTTCAAAAAAAAAAAAAATTTTCAAAAAAAAAATTTTAAAAAAAATTTTCAAAAAAAATTTTAAAAAAAATTTTTCAAAAAAAATTTTCAAAAAAAATTTTAAAAAAAATTTTTTAAAAAAAATTTTAAAAAAAATTTTCAAAAAAATTTTTCAAAAAAACTTTTCAAAAAAAATTTTTCAAAAAAAATTTTCAAAAAATAATTTTCAAAAAAAAAAAAAATTTTCAAAAAAAAATTTTAAAAAAAATTTCAAAAAAAATTTTCAAAAAAAATTTTTAAAAGAAATTTTCAAAAAATTATTTTCAAAAAAAATTTTCAAAAAAAAAATTTCAAAAAAAATTTCAAAAAAATTTTCAAAAAAAATTTTCAAAAAAATTTTTCAAAAAATAATTTTCAAAAAAAAAAAAATTTCAAAAAAAAAATTTTAAAAAAAAATTTCAAAAAAAATTTTCAAAAAAAATTTTCAAAAAAAATTTTCAAAAAAAAATTTTCAAAAAAAATTTTCAAAAAATAATTTTCAAAAAAAAAAAAATTTTAAAAAAAAAAATTTCAAAAACATTTTCAAAAAAAATTTTCAAAAAAAATTTTCAAAAAAATTTTAAAAAAAAATTTTAAAAAAAAATTTTAAAAAAAAATTTTAAAAAAAAATTTTAAAAAAAAATTTTAAAAAAAAATTTAAAAAAAAAATTTTTAAAAAAAATTTTCAAAAAAAATTTTCAAAAAAAATTTTCAAAAAAAATTTTCAAAAAAAATTTTCAAAAAAAATTTTCAAAAAAAATTTTCAAAAAAAATTTCAAAAAAAATTTTCAAAAAAATTTTTTAAAAAAATTTTCAAAAAAATTTTTTAAAAAAAATTTTTAAAAAAAATTTTCAAAAAAATTTTTTAAAAAAAATTTTAAAAAAACATTTCAAAAAAAATTTTCAAAAAAAATTTTCAAAAAAAATTTTCAAAAAAATTTTTAAAAAAAAATTTAAAAAAAACTTTTCAAAAAAATTTTTTTATAAAAACTTTCAAAAAAATTTTTAAAAAAAATTTTCAGAAAAAATTTTCAAAAAAAATTTTTAAAAAAAATTTCAAAAAAAATTTTCAAAAAAAATTTTCAAAAATAATTTTTAAAAAAAATTTCCAAAAAAATTTTCAAAAATAATTTTCAAAAAAAATTTTCAAAAAAAAATTTCAAAAAAAAATTTTCAAAAAAATTTTCAAAAAAGATTTTCAAAAAAAAATTTCAAAAAAATTTTCAAAAAAAATTTTCAAAAAAATTTTCAAAAAAAATTTTAAAAAAAATTTTTCAAAAAAAATTTTCAAAAAAAATTTTTAAAAAAAATTTCAAAAAAAATTTCAAAAAAAAATTTTAAAAAATTTTTTTCAAAAAAATTTTTAAAAAAAATTTTCAAAAAAAATTTTTAAAAAAAATTTTCAAAAAAATTTTCAAAAAAATTTTCAAAAAAAAATTTTCAAAAAAAATTTTCAAAAAAAATTTTCAAAAAAATTTTTCAAAAAAACTTTGGGAAAAAATTTTCAAAAACATTTTCAAAAAAAATTTTCAAAAAAAATTTTTAAAAAAAATTTTCAAAAAAAATTTTGAAAAAAAATTTTTCAAAAAAAAAAAAAATTTTTCAAAAAAACTTTGGGAAAAAATTTTCAAAAACATTTTCAAAAAAAATTTTCAAAAAAAATTTTTAAAAAAAATTTTCAAAAAAAATTTTGAAAAAAAATTTTTCAAAAAAAAAAAAAATTTTTCAAAAAAAAAAAAAATTTTTCAAAAAAAATTTTCAAAAATTATTTATCAAAAAAAATTTTCAAAAAAAAATTTCAAAAAAAATTTTCAAAAAAATTTTTCAAAAAAAAATTTCAAAAAAAATTTTCAAAAAAAATTTTCAAAAAAAATTTTCAAAAAAAATTTTCAAAAAAATTTTTAAAAAATTATTTTCAAAAAAAAAAAAATTTTCAAAAAAAAAATTTTAAAAAAAATTTTAAAAAAAAATTTTTAAAAAAAATTTTTAAAAAAAATTTTCAAAAAAAATTTTTAAAAAAAATTTTCAAAAAAAATTTTAAAAAAAAATTTTCAAAAAAAAATTTTAAAAAATTAATTTCAAAAAAAAAAAAAATTTTCAAAAAAAAAATTTAAAAAAAATTTTCAAAAAAAATTTTAAAAAAAAATTTTAAAAAAAAATTTTAAAAAAAAATTTTCCAAAAAAATTTTCAAAAAATAATTTTCAAAAAAAAAAAATTTCAAAAAAAAATTTCAAAAAAAAATTTCAAAAAACTTATCAAAAAAAATTTTCAAAAAATAATTTTCAAAAAAAAAAACTTTTCAAAAAAAAATTTAAAAAAAATTTTCAAATAAAATTTTAAAAAAAAAATTTTAAAAAAAAATTTTCAAAAAAAATTTTCAAAAAAAATTTTCAAAAATAATTTTCAAAAAAAAAAAAAAATTTTCAAAAAAAAAATTTCAAAAAAAATTTCAAAAAAATTTTCAAAAAAAATTTTCAAAAGAAATTTTCCAAAAAAATTTAAAAAAAAATTTTCAAAAAAAATTTTCAAAAAAAATTTTCAAAAAAAATTTTCAAAAAAAATTTTCAAAATAAATTTTCAAAAAAAATTTTCAAAAAAATTATCAAAAAAAATTTTCAAAAAAAATTTTCAAAAAAAAATTTTCAAAAAAAATTTTCAAAAAAATTTTCAAAAAAAATTTTCAAAAAAAATTTTCAAAAAAAATTTTCAAAAAAAATTTTCAAAAAAAATTTTCAA
Organism: Brachycybe producta; assembly: GCA_036925085.1. NCBI lineage: Eukaryota > Metazoa > Arthropoda > Diplopoda > Playtdesmida > Andrognathidae > Brachycybe > Brachycybe producta. The sequence goes on from JAUPFP010000291.1 coordinate 32,145, forward strand.
AAAAAATTTTCAAAAAAAATTTTTAAAAAAAATTTTCAAAAAAATTTTTAAAAAAAATTTTTAAAAAAAATTTTCAAAAAAAATTTTTAAAAAAATTTTCAAAAAAATTTGCAAAAAAAGTTTTCAAAAAATTTTCAAAAAAAAAAAAAATTTTCAAAAAAAAAATTTTAAAAAAAATTTTCAAAAATTTTCAAAAAAAATTTTCAAAAAAAATTTTTAAAAAAAATTTCAAAAAAAGTTTTCAAAAAAAATTTTCAAAAAAAATTTTCAAAAAAAATTTCAAAAAAATTTTTCAAAAAAAAATTTTCAAAAAAAAAAAAAAAATTTCAAAAAAAAAATTTTAAAAAAAATTTTAAAAAAAAAAATAAATTTTTAAAAAAATTTTTCAAAAAAAAATTTTCAAAAAAAAAAAAAAATTTCAAAAAAAAAATTTTAAAAAAAATTTTCAAAAAAAAAACAAATTTTTAAAAAAAATTTTCAAAAAAAAAAATAAATTTTTAAAAAAAATTTTCAAAAAAAGTTTTCAAAAAAAATTTTCAAAAAAAATTTTCAAAAAAAATTTTCAAAAAATAATTTCAAAAAAAAAAAAAAATTTTCAAAAAAAAAATTTCAAAAAAAATTTTCAAAAAATAATTTTCAAAAAAAAAAAAAATTTTCAAAAAAAAATTTCAAAAAAAATTTCAAAAAAAATTTTAAAAAAAAATTTTCAAAAAAAATTTTCAAAAAAAATTTTCAAAAAAAATTTTCAAAAAAAATTTTCAAAAAAAATTTCAAAAAAAATTTTCAAAAAAAAATTTTAAAAAAATTTTAAAAAAAAATTTTTAAAAAAAATTTTCAAAAAAATTTGCAAAAAAAATTTTCAAAAAAATTTTCAAAAAAAAAAAAAAAAATTTTCAAAAAAAAAATTTTAAAAAAAATTTTCAAAAAAAATTTTCAAAAAAATTTTCAAAAAAATTTTCAAAAAATAATTTTTAAAAAAAATCTTCAAAAAAAATTTTCAAAAACAATTTTTAAAAAAAATTTTCAAAAAAGTTTTCAAAAAAAATTTTCAAAAAAAATTTTCTAAAAAAATTTTCAAAAAAATTTTTAAAAAAATAATTTTCAAAAAAAAAAAAAAATTTAAAAAAAATTCTAAAAAAAAATTTTTAAAAAAATTTTCAAAAAAAAAAAAAAATTTTAAAAAAAAAAAAAAAAAAATTTAAAAAAAAAAAATTTCAAAAAAATTATCAAAAAAAAATTTTAAAAAAAAATTTTCAAAAAAAAATTTCAAAAAAAATTTTCAAAAAAAATTTTCAAAAATTTTCAAAAATAATTTTCAAAAAAAAAAAAATTTTAAAAAAAAAATTTCAAAAAAAATTTTCAAAAGAAATTTTCAAAAAAAATTTTCAAAAAAAATTTTCAAAAAAAATTTTCAAAAAAAATTTTCAAAAAAAATTTTCAAAAAAAATTTTCAAAAAAAATTTTCAAAAAAAATTTTCAAAAAAATTTTCAAAAAAAAATTTCAAAAAAAATTTTCAAAAAAAATTTTCAAAAAAAATTTTCAAAAAAAATTTTCAAAAAAAATTTTTAAAAAATTATTTTCAAAAAAAAAAAATTTTCAAAAAAAAAATTTTAAAAAAATTTTCAAAAAAAATTTTCAAAAAAAATTTTTAAAAAAAATTTTCAAAAAAAATTTTTAAAAAAAATTTTCAAAAAAAATTTTAAAAAAAAATTTTCAAAAAAAAATTTTAAAAAATTAATTTCAAAAAAAAAAAAAATTTTCAAAAAAAAAAATTTAAAAAAAATTTTCAAAAAAAATTTTAAAAAAAAATTTTAAAAAAAAATTTTAAAAAAAAATTTTCCAAAAAAATTTTCAAAAAATAATTTTCAAAAAAAAAAAATTTCAAAAAAAAAATTTCAAAAAAAAATTTCAAAAAACTTATCAAAAAAAATTTTCAAAAAATAATTTTCAAAAAAAAAAACTTTTCAAAAAAAAATTTAAAAAAAATTTTCAAATAAAATTTTAAAAAAAAATTTTCAAAAAAAATTTTCAAAAAAAATTTTCAAAAAAAATTTTCAAAAAAAATTTTCAAAAAAATTTTCAAAAAAAATTTTCAAAAAAATTTTCAAAAAAAATTTTCAAAAAAAATTTTCAAAAAAAATTTTCAAAAAAAATTTTTAAAAAAAATTTTCAAAAAAAATTTTTAAAAAAAATTTTTAAAAAAAATTTTCAAAAAAAATTTTTAAAAAAAATTTTCAAAAAAAATTTGCAAAAAAAGTTTTCAAAAAAATTTTCAAAAAAAAAAAAAATTTTCAAAAAAAAAATTTTAAAAAAAATTTTCAAAAATTTTCAAAAAAAATTTTCAAAAAAAATTTTTAAAAAAATTTTCAAAAAAAGTTTTCAAAAAAAATTTTCAAAAAAAATTTTCAAAAAAAATTTCAAAAAAATTTTTCAAAAAAAAATTTTCAAAAAAAAAAAAAAATTTCAAAAAAAAAATTTTAAAAAAAATTTTCAAAAAAAAAAATAAATTTTTAAAAAAAATTTTCAAAAAAAAAAATAAATTTTTAAAAAAATTTTCAAAAAAAGTTTTCAAAAAAAATTTTCAAAAAAAATTTTCAAAAAAATTTTCAAAAAATAATTTTCAAAAAAAAAAAAAAATTTTCAAAAAAAAAATTTCAAAAAAAATTTTCAAAAAATAATTTTCAAAAAAAAAAAAATTTTCAAAAAAAATTTTAAAAAAAATTTTTAAAAAAAATTTTCAAAAAAATTTTTAAAAAAAATTTTCAAAAAAATTTGCAAAAAAAGTTTTCAAAAAATTTTCAAAAAAAAAAAAAATTTTCAAAAAAAAATTTTAAAAAAAATTTTCAAAAATTTTCAAAAAAAATTTTCAAAAAAAATTTTCAAAAAAAATTTTTAAAAAAAATTTTCAAAAAAAGTTTTCAAAAAAAATTTTCAAAAAAAATTTTCAAAAAAAATTTCAAAAAAATTTTTCAAAAAAAATTTTCAAAAAAAAAAAAAAAATTTCAAAAAAAAAATTTTAAAAAAAATTTTCAAAAAAAAAAACAAATTTTTAAAAAAAATTTTCAAAAAAAAAAATAAATTTTTAAAAAAAATTTTCAAAAAAAGTTTTCAAAAAAAATTTTCAAAAAAAATTTTCAAAAAAAATTTTCAAAAAATAATTTTCAAAAAAAAAAAAAAATTTTCAAAAAAATAATTTCAAAAAAAATTTTCAAAAAATAATTTTCAAAAAAAAAAAAATTTTCAAAAAAAAAATTTTAAAAAAAATTTCAAAAAAAATTTTAAAAAAAAATTTTCAAAAAAAATTTTCAAAAAAAATTTTCAAAAAAAATTTTCAAAAAAAATTTTCAAAAAAAATTTTCAAAAAAAATTTTCAAAAAAAATTTCAAAAAAAATTTTCAAAAAAAAATTTTAAAAAAAATTTAAAAAAAAATTTTTAAAAAAAATTTTCAAAAAAAATTTGCAAAAAAAATTTTCAAAAAAATTTTCAAAAAAAAAAAAAAATTTTCAAAAAAAAATTTTAAAAAAAATTTTCAAAAAAAATTTTCAAAAAAAATTTTCAAAAAAAATTTTCAAAAAATAATTTTTAAAAAAATCTTCAAAAAAAATTTTCAAAAAAAATTTTTAAAAAAAATTTTCAAAAAAGTTTTCAAAAAAAATTTTCAAAAAAAATTTTCTAAAAAAATTTTCAAAAAAATTTTAAAAAAATAATTTTCAAAAAAAAAAAAAAAATTTAAAAAAAATTTTAAAAAAAAATTTTTAAAAAAAATTTTCAAAAAAAAAAAAAAAATTTTAAAAAAAAAAAAAAAAAATTTAAAAAAAAAAAATTTCAAAAAAAATTATCAAAAAAAAATTTTAAAAAAAAATTTTCAAAAAAAAATTTCAAAAAAATTTTCAAAAAAAATTTTCAAAAATTTTCAAAAAATAATTTTCAAAAAAAAAAAAATTTTAAAAAAAAAATTTCAAAAAAAATTTTCAAAAGAAATTTTCAAAAAAAATTTTCAAAAAAAATTTTCAAAAAAAATTTTCAAAAAAATTTTCAAAAAAAATTTTCAAAAAAAATTTTCAAAAAAAATTTTCAAAAAAAATTTTCAAAAAAAATTTTCAAAAAAAAATTTCAAAAAAAATTTTCAAAAAAATTTTCAAAAAAAATTTTCAAAAAAAATTTTCAAAAAAATTTTTAAAAAATTATTTTCAAAAAAAAAAAAATTTTCAAAAAAAAAATTTTAAAAAAAATTTTCAAAAAAAATTTTCAAAAAAAATTTTTAAAAAAAATTTTCAAAAAAAATTTTTCAAAAAAATTTTCAAAAAAAATTTTAAAAAAAATTTTCAAAAAAAAATTTTAAAAAATTAATTTCAAAAAAAAAAAAAATTTTCAAAAAAAAAAATTTAAAAAAAATTTTCAAAAAAAATTTTAAAAAAAAATTTTAAAAAAAAATTTTAAAAAAAAATTTTCCAAAAAAATTTTCAAAAATAATTTTCAAAAAAAAAAAAATTTCAAAAAAAAAATTTCAAAAAAAAATTTCAAAAAACTTATAAAAAAAAATTTTCAAAAAATAATTTTCAAAAAAAAAAAACTTTTCAAAAAAAAATTTAAAAAAAATTTTCAAATAAAATTTTAAAAAAAAATTTTCAAAAAAAATTTTCAAAAAAAATTTTCAAAAAAAATTTTAAAAAAAAATTTTCCAAAAAAATTTTCAAAAATAATTTTCAAAAAAAAAAAAATTTCAAAAAAAAATTTCAAAAAAAAATTTCAAAAAAAATTATCAAAAAAAATTTTCAAAAAATAATTTTCAAAAAAAAAAACTTTTCAAAAAAAAATTTCAAAAAATTTTAAAAAATTATTTTCAAAAAAAATTTTCAAAAAAATTTTCAAAAAAAATTTTCAAAAAAATTTTAAAAAAAAATTTTAAAAAAAAATTTTCAAAAAATAATTTTCAAAAAAAAAAAATTTCAAAAAAAAAATTTCAAAAAAAAATTTCAAAAAAAATTATCAAAAAAATTTTCAAAAAATAATTTTCAAAAAAAAAAAACTTTTCAAAAAAAAATTTCAAAAAAAATTTTAAAAAATTATTTTCAAAAAAAAAAAATTTTCAAAAAAAAAATTTTAAAAAAAATTTTCAAAAAAAATTTTAAAAAAAAATTTTCAAAAAAATTTTCAAAAAATAATTTTCAAAAAAAAAAATTTCAAAAAAAAAATTTCAAAAAAAAATTTCAAAAAAAATTATCAAAAAAAATTTTCAAAAAATAATTTTCAAAAAAAAAAACTTTTCAAAAAAAAATTTCAAAAAAAAATTACAAAAAAAAATTTTTAAAAAAAATTTTCAAAAAAAAATTTTAAAAAATTATTTTCAAAAAAAAAAAAAAAAATTTCAAAAAAAATTTTCAAAAAAAATTTTCAAAAAAAATTTTCAAAAAAAATTTTCAAAAAAAATTTTCAAAAAAAATTTTCAAAAAAAATTTTCAAAAAAAATTTTCAAAAAAAAAAAACTTTTCAAAAAAAAATTTAAAAAAAATTTTCAAATAAAATTTTAAAAAAAAATTTTCAAAAAAAATTTTCAAAAAAAATTTTCAAAAAAAATTTTAAAAAAAAATTTTCCAAAAAAATTTTCAAAAAATAATTTTCAAAAAAAAAAAAATTTCAAAAAAAAAATTTCAAAAAAAATTTCAAAAAAATTATCAAAAAAAATTTTCAAAAAATAATTTTCAAAAAAAAAAACTTTTCAAAAAAAAATTTCAAAAAATTTTAAAAAATTATTTTCAAAAAAAATTTTCAAAAAAAATTTTCAAAAAAAATTTTCAAAAAAAATTTTAAAAAAAAATTTTAAAAAAAAATTTTCAAAAAATAATTTTCAAAAAAAAAAAATTTCAAAAAAAAATTTTAAAAAAAAATTTCAAAAAAAATTATCAAAAAAAATTTTCAAAAAATAATTTTCAAAAAAAAAAAACTTTTCAAAAAAAAATTTCAAAAAAAAATTTTAAAAAATTATTTTCAAAAAAAAAAAATTTTCAAAAAAAAAATTTTAAAAAAAATTTTCAAAAAAAATTTTAAAAAAAATTTTCAAAAAAAATTTTCAAAAAATAATTTTCAAAAAAAAAAATTTCAAAAAAAAAATTTCAAAAAAAAATTTCAAAAAAAATTATCAAAAAAAATTTTCAAAAAATAATTTTCAAAAAAAAAAACTTTTCAAAAAAAAATTTCAAAAAAAAATTACAAAAAAAAATTTTAAAAAAAATTTTCAAAAAAAAATTTTAAAAAATTATTTTCAAAAAAAAAAAAAAAAATTTCAAAAAAAATTTTCAAAAAAAATTTTCAAAAAAAATTTTCAAAAAAAATTTTCAAAAAAAATTTTCAAAAAAATTTTCAAAAAAAATTTTCAAAAAAAATTTTCAAAAAAAATTTTCAAAAAAAATTTTCAAAAAAAATTTTCAAAAAAATTTTCAAAAAAAATTTTCAAAAAAAATTTTCAAAAAAAATTTTCAAAAAAAATTTTAAAAAAAAATTTTCAAAAAAAATTTTCAAAAAAATTTTCAAAAAAATTTTTTAAAAAAATTTTAAAAAATAATTTTCAAAAAAAATTTTCAAAAAAAATTTTCAAAAAAATTTTTAAAAAATTATTTTCAAAAAAAAAAAAAATTTTCAAAAAAAAAATTTTAAAAAAAATTTTCAAAAAAAATTTTCAAAAAAATTTTCAAAAAAAATTTTCAAAAAAATAATCCAAAAAAAATTTTCAAAAAAAATTTTCAAAAAAAATTTTCCAAAAAAATTTTCAAAAAAAATTTCAAAAAAAATTTTAAAAAAAAATTTTAAAAAAAATTTTCAAAAAAAATTTTCAAAAAAAATTTTTAAAAAATTATTTTCAAAAAAAAAAAAAATTTTCAAAAAAAAAATTTTAAAAAAAATTTTCAAAAAAAATTTTCAAAAAAAATTTTAAAAAAAAATTTTAAAAAAAAAATTTTAAAAAATTATTTTCAAAAAAAAAAAAATTTTCAAAAACAAAAATTTAAAAAAAATTTTCAAAAAAAATTTTCAAAAAAAGTTTTCAAAAAAAATTTTAAAAAAAAATTTTAAAAAAAAATTTTAAAAAAAAATTTTCAAAAAAAATTTTCAAAAAAAATGTTCAAAAAAAATTTTCAAAAAAAAATTTAAAAAAAAATTTTAAAAAAAAATTTTCCAAAAAAATTTTCAAAAAATAATTTTCAAAAAAAAAAAAATTTCAAAAAAAAAATTTCAAAAAAAAATTTCAAAAAAAATTATCAAAAAAAATTTTCAAAAAATAATTTTCAAAAAAAAAAAATTTCAAAAAAAAAATTTCAAAAAAAAATTTCAAAAAAAATTATCAAAAAAAATTTTCAAAAAATAATTTTCAAAAAAAAAAACTTTTCAAAAAAAATTTCAAAAAAAAATTTTAAAAAATAATTTTCAAAAAAAAAAAATTTTCAAAAAATAATTTTCAAAAAAAAAAAATTTCAAAAAAAAAATTTCAAAAAAAATTTTCAAAAAATAATTTTCAAAAAAAAAAACTTTTCAAAAAAAAATTTCAAAAAAAAATTACAAAAAAAAATTTTTAAAAAAATTTTCAAAAAAAATTTTAAAAAATTATTTTCAAAAAAAAAAAAAAATTTTCAAAAAAAATTTTCAAAAAAATTTTCAAAAAAAATTTTCAAAAAAAATTTTCAAAAAAAATTTTCAAAAAAAATTTTCAAAAAAAATTTTCAAAAAAAATTTTCAAAAAAAATTTTTAAAAATTATTTTCAAAAAAAAAAAAAAATTTTCAAAAAAAAAATTTTAAAAAAAATTTTCAAAAAAAATTTTCAAAAAATTTTCAAAAAAAATTTTCAAAAAAATAATCCAAAAAAAATTTCAAAAAAAATTTTCAAAAAAAATTTTCCAAAAAAATTTTCAAAAAAAATTTTCAAAAAAAATTTTCAAAAAAAATTTTAAAAAAAAATTTTAAAAAAAATTTTCAAAAAAAATTTTCAAAAAAAATTTTTAAAAAATTATTTTCAAAAAAAAAAAAAATTTTCAAAAAAAAAATTTTAAAAAAAATTTTAAAAAAAAATTTTCAAAAAAAATTTTAAAAAAAAATTTTAAAAAAAAAATTTTAAAAAATTATTTTCAAAAAAAAAAAAATTTTCAAAAACAAAAATTTAAAAAAAATTTTCAAAAAAAATTTTCAAAAAAAGTTTTCAAAAAAAATTTTAAAAAAAAATTTTAAAAAAAATTTTAAAAAAAAATTTTAAAAAAATAATTTTCAAAAAAAAAAAATTTCAAAAAAAAAATTTCAAAAAAAAATTTCAAAAAAAATTATCAAAAAAAATTTTCAAAAAATAATTTTCAAAAAAAAAAACTTTTCAAAAAAAAATTTAAAAAAAATTTTCAAAAAAAATTTTAAAAAAAAATTTTCAAAAAAAATTTTCAAAAAAAATTTTAAAAAAAAATTTTAAAAAAAAATTTTCCAAAAAAATTTTCAAAAAATAATTTTCAAAAAAAAAAAATGTTTCAAAAAAAAATTTAAAAAAAAAATTTCAAAAAAAATTATCAAAAAAAATTTTCAAAAAATAATTTTCAAAAAAAATTTTCAAAAAAAATTTTCAGAAAAATTTTTTAAAAAAAATTTTCAAAAAAAATTTTTTAAAAATTATTTTCAAAAAAAATTTTCAAAAAAAATTTTCAAAAACATTTTAAAAAAAAAATTTCAAAAAAAATTTTCAAAAAAATTTTCAAAAATTTTTTTCAAAAAATAAATTTCAAAAAAAAAAAAAAATTTAAAAAAAAAATTTAAAAAAAAATTTTAAAAAAAAATTTTCAAAAATAATTTTTAAAAAAAAAAAAAAAAAATTTTCAAAAAAAAAAAAAAAATTTTCAAAAAAAAAATTTCAAAAAAAATTTTCAAAAAAAAATTTTCAAAAAAAATTTTCAAAAAAAATTTTCAAAAAAAATTTTCAAAAAAAATTTTCAAAAAAAATTTTCAAAAAAATTTTCAAAAAAAATTTTCAAAAAAAATTTTCCAAAAAAATTTTCAAAAAAAATTTTCAAAAAAAATTTTAAAAAAAAATTTTCAAAAAAAATTTTCAAAAAAAATTTTCAAAAAAAATTTTTAAAAAAAATTTTCAAAAAAAATTTTCAAAAAAATTTTCAATAAAAATTTTCAAAAAAAATTTTCAAAAAAAATTTTCAAAAAAAATTTTCAAAAAAAATTTTCAAAAAATAATTTTCAAAAAAAAAAAATTTTTAAAAAAAAATTTCAAAAAAAATTTTCAAAAAAAAATTTCAAAAGAAATTTTCAAAAAAAATTTTCAAAAAAATTTTCAAAAAAAATTTTCAAAAAAAATTTTCAAAAAAAAATTTCAAAAAAAATTTTCAAAAAAAATTTTCAAAAAAAATTTTTAAAAAAATTTTCAAAAAAAATTTCAAAAATTTTTTCAAAAAAAATTTTCAAAAAAAATTTTTAAAAAAAATTTTCAAAAAAAATTTTTAAAAAAAATTTTCAAAAAAAATTTTCAAAAAAAATTTTCAAAAAAAATTTTCAAAAAAAATTTTTAAAAAAAATTTTCAAAAAAAATTTTTAAAAAAAATTTTCAAAAAAAATTTTCAAAAAAAATTTTCAAAAAAAATTTTCAAAAAAAATTTTCAAAAAAAATTTTCAAAAAAAATTTTCAAAACATATTTTCAAAAAAATTTTCAAAAAAAATTTTCAAAAAAAATTTTCAAAAAAATTTTTCAAAAAATAATTTTCAAAAAAAAAAAAAATTTTCAAAAAAAAAATTTTAAAAAAAAATTTCAAAAAAAATTTTCAAAAAAAATTTTCAAAAAAAATTTTAAAAAAATTTTAAAAAAAAATTTTAAAAAAAAATTTTTAAAAAATAATTTTCAAAAAAAAAAAAATTTCAAAAAAAAAATTTAAAAAAAAAATTTAAAAAAAATTTATCAAAAAAATTTTCAAAAAATAATTTTCAAAAAAAAAAAAACTTTTCAAAAAAAAATTTCAAAAAAAAATTTCAAAAAAAAATTTTAAAAAGAAATTTTCAAAAAAAATTTTCAAAAAAAATTTTCAAAAAAAATTTTCAAAAAAAATTTTCAAAAAAAATTTTCAAAAAAAATTTTAAAAAAAAATTTTAAAAAAAAAATTTCAAAAAAAATTTTAAAAAAAAATTTTAAAAAAATAATTTTTAAAAAAAAAAAATGTTTCAAAAAAAAAATTTAAAAAAAAAATTTCAAAAAAATTATCAAAAAAAATTTTCAAAAAATAATTTTCAAAAAAAAAAAAAACTTTTCAAAAAAAATTTTCAAAAAAAATTTTCAAAAAAAATTTTCAAAAAAATTTTTCAAAAAATAATTTTCAAAAAAAAAAAAATTTTCAAAAAAAAAATTTTAAAAAAAAATTTCAAAAAAAATTTTCAAAAAAATTTTCAAAAAAAATTTTCAAAAAAAATTTTAAAAAAAAATTTTAAAAAAAAATTTTCAAAAAATAATTTTCAAAAAAAAAAAAAATTTCAAAAAAAAAACTTAAAAAAAAATTTAAAAAAAATTTATCAAAAAAAATTTTCAAAAAATAATTTTCAAAAAAAAAAAAACTTTTCAAAAAAAAAATTTCAAAAAAAAATTTCAAAAAAAAATTTCAAAAAAATTTTTAAAAAAAATTTTCAAAAAA
>JAUPFP010000292.1:0-42427 GCA_036925085.1 Brachycybe producta
TAAAATTGAAGTTGAATTTGAAGTTGAAGTTGAAGTTGAATTTGAAATTGAAGTTAAAACTGAAGTTTAAGTTTAATTGAAGTTAAGTTGAAGTTGAAGTTGAAATTAAAGTTGAAATGGAAGTTGAAATTGAAGTTAAAATTGAAGTTGGAATTGAAGTTGAAATTGAAGTTGAAATTGAAGTTGAAATTGAAGTTGAAATTGAAGTTGAAATTGAAGTTGAAATTGAAGTTGAAATTGAAGTTGAAATTGAAGTTGAAATTGAAGTTGAAATTGAAGTTGAAATTGAAGTTGAAATTGAAGTTGAAATTGAAGTTGAAATTGAAGTTGAAATTGAAGTTGAAATTGAAGTTGAAATTGAAGTTGAAATTGAAGTTGAAATTGAAGTTGAAATTGAAGTTGAAATTGAAGTTGAAATTAAAGTTAAAAATGAAGTTGAAATTGAAGTTGAAATTGAAGTTGAAATTGAAGTTAAAATTGAAGTTAAAATTGAAGTTGAAATTGAAGTTGAAATTGAAATTAAAACTGAAGTTGAAGTTTAATTGAAGTTAAGTTGAAGTTGAAGTTAAGTTTGAAATTGAAGTTGAAGTTTAAATTGAAGTTGAAATTGAAATTGAAATTCAAGTTAAAATTGAAGTTGAAAATGAAGTTAAAATTGAAGTTGAAATTGAAGTTGAAATTGAAGTTAAAATTGAAGTTGAAATTGAAGTTGAAATTGACATTGAAATTGAAGTTGAAATTGAAGTTGAAATTGAAGTTGAAATTGAAGTTGAAATTGAAGTTGAAATTGAAGTTGAAATCGAAGTTGAAATTGAAGTTGAAATTGAAGTTGAAATTGAAGTTGCAATTGAAGTTGAAATTGAAGTTGAAATTGAAGTTGAAAGTGAAGTTGAATTTGAAGTTGAAACTGAAGTTGAAATTGAAATTGAAATTGAAGTTGAAATTGAAGTTGAAAGTGAAGTTGAAATTGAAGATGAAATTGAAGTTGAAATTGAAGTTGAAATTGAAGTTGAAATTGAAGTTGAAATTGAAGTTAAAATTGAAGTTGAAATTGAAGTTGATATTGAAGTTGAAATTAAAGTTAAAATTGAAGTTGAATTTGAAGTTGATGTTGAAGTTGAATTTGAAATTGAACTTGAAAGTGAAGTTGAAGTTGAAGTTGAAGTTAAGTTGAAGATGAATTTGAAGTTGAACTTGAAAGTCAAGTTGAAGTTGAAGTTGAAATTAAGTTGAAGTTGAAGATAAGTTTGAAATTGAAGTTTAAGTTGAATTTGAAGTTAAAATTGAAGTTGAAATTGAAGTTGAAATTGAAGTTGAAATTGAAGTTGAAATTGAAGTTGAAATTGAAGTTGAATTTGAAGTTGAAATTGAAGTTGAAATTGAAGTTGAAATTGAAGTTGAAATTAAAGTTGAAATTGAAGTTGAAATTGAAGTTGAAATTGAAGTTGAAATTGAAGTTGAAATTGAAGTTGAAATTGAAGTTGAAATTGAAGTTGAAATTGAAGTTAAAATTGAAGTTGAAATTGAAGTTGAAATTGAAGTTGAAATTGAAGTTGAAATTGAAGTTGAAATTGAAGTTAAAATTGAAGTTGAAATTGAAGTTGAAATTGAAGTTGAAATTGAAGTTGAAATTGAAGTTGAAATTAAAGTTAAAAATGAAGTTGAAATTGAAGTTGAAATTGAAGTTGAAATTGAAGTTAAAATTGAAGTTAAAATTGAAGTTGAAATTGAAGTTGAAATTGAAATTAAAACTGAAGTTGAAGTTTAATTGAAGTTAAGTTGAAGTTGAAGTTAAGTTTGAAATTGAAGTTTAAGTTTAAATTGAAGTTGAAATTGAAATTGAAATTCAAGTTAAAATTGAAGTTGAAATTGAAGTTAAAATTGAAGTTGAAATTGAAGTTGAAATTGAAGTTAAAATTGAAGTTGAAATTGAAGTTGAAATTGACATTGAAATTGAAGTTGAAATTGAAGTTGAAATTGAAGTTGAAATTGAAGTTGAAATAGAGAGTTGAATAGTTGAAATAGTTGAAATAGTTGAAAATGAAGTTCAATTTAAACATTAAGTTTAATTGAAGTTAAAGTTGAAATTGAAGTTGAAATTGAAGTTGGAATTGAAGTTGATATTGAAGTTGAAATTGAAGTTGGAATTGAAGTTGAAATTGAAGTTGAAATTGAAGTTGAAATTGAAGTCAAAATTGAAGTTGAAATTGAAGTTGAAATTGAAGTTGAAATTGAAGTTGAAATTGAAGTTGAAATTGAAATTGAAATTGAAGTTGAATTTGAAGTTGAAGTTGAACTTGAAAGTGAAGTTGAAGTTGAAGTTGAATTTAATTTGAAGTTCAAGTTAAGTTTGAATATTGAAGTTGAAGTTGTAATTGAAGTTGAAATTGAAGTTGAAATTCAAGTTAAAATTAAAATTGAAATTGAAGTTGAAATTGAAGTTGAAATTGAAGTTGAAATTGAAGTTGAAATTGAAGTTGAAATTGAAGTTGAAATTGAAGTTGAAATTGGAGTTGAAATTGAAGTTGAAATTGAAGTTGAAATTGAAGTTGAAATTGAAGTTAAAATTAAAGTTGAAATTGAAGTTGAAATTGAAGTTGAAATTGAAGTTAAAATTGAAGTTGAATTTGAAGTTGAAGTTGAAGTTGAATTTGAAATTGAAGTTAAAACTGAAGTTTAAGTTTAATTGAAGTTAAGTTGAAGTTGAAGTTGAAATTAAAGTTGAAATGGAAGTTGAAATTGAAGTTAAAATTGAAGTTGGAATTGAAGTTGAAATTGAAGTTGAAATTGAAGTTGAAATTGAAGTTGAAATTGAAGTTGAAATTGAAGTTGAAATTGAAGTTGAAATTGAAGTTGAAATTGAAGTTGAAATTGAAGTTGAAATTGAAGTTGAAATTGAAGTTGAAATTGAAGTTGAAATTGAAGTTGAAATTGAAGTTGAAATTGAAGTTGAAATTGAAGTTGAAATTGAAGTTGAAATTGAAGTTGAAATTGAAGTTGAAATTGAAGTTGAAATTGAAGTTGAAATTAAAGTTAAAAATGAAGTTGAAATTGAAGTTGAAATTGAAGTTGAAATTGAAGTTAAAATTGAAGTTAAAATTGAAGTTGAAATTGAAGTTGAAATTGAAATTAAAACTGAAGTTGAAGTTTAATTGAAGTTAAGTTGAAGTTGAAGTTAAGTTTGAAATTGAAGTTGAAGTTTAAATTGAAGTTGAAATTGAAATTGAAATTCAAGTTAAAATTGAAGTTGAAATTGAAGTTAAAATTGAAGTTGAAATTGAAGTTGAAATTGAAGTTAAAATTGAAGTTGAAATTGAAGTTGAAATTGACATTGAAATTGAAGTTGAAATTGAAGTTGAAATTGAAGTTGAAATTGAAGTTGAAATTGAAGTTGAAATTGAAGTTGAAATCGAAGTTGAAATTGAAGTTGAAATTGAAGTTGAAATTGAAGTTGCAATTGAAGTTGAAATTGAAGTTGAAATTGAAGTTGAAAGTGAAGTTGAATTTGAAGTTGAAACTGAAGTTGAAATTGAAATTGAAATTGAAGTTGAAATTGAAGTTGAAAGTGAAGTTGAAATTGAAGATGAAATTGAAGTTGAAATTGAAGTTGAAATTGAAGTTGAAATTGAAGTTGAAATTGAAGTTAAAATTGAAGTTGAAATTGAAGTTGATATTGAAGTTGAAATTAAAGTTAAAATTGAAGTTGAATTTGAAGTTGATGTTGAAGTTGAATTTGAAATTGAACTTGAAAGTGAAGTTGAAGTTGAAGTTGAAGTTAAGTTGAAGATGAATTTGAAGTTGAACTTGAAAGTCAAGTTGAAGTTGAAGTTGAAATTAAGTTGAAGTTGAAGATAAGTTTGAAATTGAAGTTTAAGTTGAATTTGAAGTTAAAATTGAAGTTGAAATTGAAGTTGAAATTGAAGTTGAAATTGAAGTTGAAATTGAAGTTGAAATTGAAGTTGAATTTGAAGTTGAAATTGAAGTTGAAATTGAAGTTGAAATTGAAGTTGAAATTAAAGTTGAAATTGAAGTTGAAATTGAAGTTGAAATTGAAGTTGAAATTGAAGTTGAAATTGAAGTTGAAATTGAAGTTGAAATTGAAGTTGAAATTGAAGTTAAAATTGAAGTTGAAATTGAAGTTGAAATTGAAGTTGAAATTGAAGTTGAAATTGAAGTTGAAATTGAAGTTAAAATTGAAGTTGAAATTGAAGCTGAAATTGAAGTTGAAATTGAAGTTGAAATTGAAGTTGAAATTAAAGTTAAAAATGAAGTTGAAATTGAAGTTGAAATTGAAGTTGAAATTGAAGTTAAAATTGAAGTTAAAATTGAAGTTGAAATTGAAGTTGAAATTGAAATTAAACTGAAGTTGAAGTTTAATTGAAGTTAAGTTGAAGTTGAAGTTAAGTTTGAAATTGAAGTTTAAGTTTAAATTGAAGTTGAAATTGAAATTGAAATTCAAGTTAAAATTGAAGTTGAAATTGAAGTTAAAATTGAAGTTGAAATTGAAGTTGAAATTGAAGTTAAAATTGAAGTTGAAATTGAAGTTGAAATTGACATTGAAATTGAAGTTGAAATTGAAGTTGAAATTGAAGTTGAAATTGAAGTTGAAATTAAAGTTGAAATTGAAGTTGAAATTGAAGTTGAAATTGAAGTTGAAATTGAAGTTGAAATCGAAGTTGAAATTGAAGTTGAAATTGAAGTTGAAATTGAAGTTGCAATTGAAGTTGAAATTGCAGTTGAAATTGAAGTTGAAATTGAAGTTGAAATTGAAGTTGAAACTGAAGTTGAAATTGAAATTGAAATTGAAGTTGAAATTGAAGTTGAAAGTGAAGTTGAAATTGAAGATGAAATTAAAGTTGAAATTGAAGTTGAAATTGAAGTTGAAATTGAAGTTGAAATTGAAGTTCAAATTGAAGTTGAAATTGAAGTTGATATTGAAGTTGAAATTAAAGTTAAAATTGAAGTTGAATTTGAAGTTGATGTTGAAGTTGAATTGAAATTGAACTTGAAAGTGAAGTTGAAGTTGAAGTTGAAGTTAAGTTGAAGATGAATTTGAAGTTGAACTTGAAAGTCAAGTTGAAGTTGAAGTTGAAATTAAGTTGAAGTTGAAGATAAGTTTGAAATTGAAGTTTAAGTTGAATTTGAAGTTAAAATTGAAGTTGAAATTAAAGTTGAAATTGAAGTTGAAATTGAAGTTGAAATTGAAGTTGAAATTGAAGTTGAATTTGAAGTTGAAACTGAAGTTGAAATTGAAATTGAAATTGAAGTTGAAATTGAAGTTAAAATTAAAGTTGAAATTGAAGTTGAAATTGAAGTTGAAATTGAAGTTAAAATTGAAGTTGAATTTGAAGTTGAAGTTGAAGTTGAATTTGAAATTGAAGTTAAAACTGAAGTTTAAGTTTAATTGAAGTTAAGTTGAAGTTCAAGTTGAAATTAAAGTTGAAATGGAAGTTGAAATTGAAGTTAAAATTGAAGTTGGAATTGAAGTTGAAATTGAAGTTGAAATTGAAGTTGAAATTGAAGTTGAAATAGAGAGTTGAATAGTTGAAATAGTTGAAATAGTTGAAAATGAAGTTCAATTTAAACGTTAAGTTTAATTGAAGTTAAAGTTGAAATTGAAGTTGAAATTGAAGTTGAAATTGAAGTTGAAATTGAAGTTGAAATTGAAGTTGGAATTGAAGTTGAAATTGAAGTTGAAATTGAAGTTGAAATTGAAGTTGAAATTGAAGTTGAAATTGAAGTTGAAATTGAAGTTGAAATTGAAGTTGAAATTGAAGTTGAAATTGAAGTTGGAATTGAAGTTGAAATTGAAGTTGAAATTGAAGTTGAAATTGAAGTTGGAATTGAAGTTGAAATTGAAGTTGAAATTGAAGTTGAAATTGAAGTTGAAATTGAAGTTGAAATTGAAGTTGAAATTGAAGTTGAAATAGAGAGTTGAATAGTTGAAATAGTTGAAATAGTTGAAAATGAAGTTCAATTTAAACGTTAAGTTTAATTGAAGTTAAAGTTGAAATTGAAGTTGAAATTGAAGTTGAAATTGAAGTTGAAATTGAAGTTGAAATTGAAGTTGGAATTGAAGTTGAAATTGAAGTTGAAATTGAAGTTGAAATTGAAGTTGAAATTGAAGTTGAAATTGAAGTTGAAATTGAAGTTGGAATTGAAGTTGAAATTGAAGTTGAAATTGAAGTTGAAATTGAAGTTGAATTTGAAGTTGAAGTTGAAGTTGAATTTGAAGTTGAACTTGAAAGTGAAGTTGAAGTTGATGTTGAATTTAATTTGAAGTTCAAGTTAAGTTTGAATATTGAAGTTAAAGTTGTAATTGAAGTTGAAATTGAAGTTGAAATTGAAGTTGAAATTGAAGTTGAAATTGAAGTTAAAATTGAAGTTGAAATAGAGAGTTGAATAGTTGAAATAGTTGAAATAGTTGAAAATGAAGTTCAATTTAAACGTTAAGTTTAATTGAAGTTAAAGTTGAAATTGAAGTTGAAATTGAAGTTGAAATTGAAGTTGAAATTGAAGTTGAAATTGAAGTTGAAATTGAAGTTGGAATTGAAGTTGAAATTGAAGTTGAAATTGAAGTTGAAATTGAAGTTGGAATTGAAGTTGAAATTGAAGTTGAAATTGAAGTTGAAATTGAAGTTGAAATTGAAGTTGAAATTGAAGTTGAAATTGAAGTTGGAATTGAAGTTGAAATTGAAGTTGAAATTGAAGTTGAAATTGAAGTTGGAATTGAAGTTGAAATTGAAGTTGAAATTGAAGTTGAAATTGAAGTTGAAATTGAAGTTGAAATAGAGAGTTGAATAGTTGAAATAGTTGAAATAGTTGAAAATGAAGTTCAATTTAAACGTTAAGTTTAATTGAAGTTAAAGTTGAAATTGAAGTTGAAATTGAAGTTGGAATTGAAGTTGATATTGAAGTTGAAATTGAAGTTGGAATTGAAGTTGAAATTGAAGTTGAAATTGAAGTTGAAATTGAAGTCAAAATTGAAGTTGAAATTGAAGTTGAAATTGAAGTTGAAATTGAAGTTGAAATTGAAGTTGAAATTGAAATTGAAATTGAAGTTGAATTTGAAGTTGAAGTTGAACTTGAAAGTGAAGTTGAAGTTGAAGTTGAATTTAATTTGAAGTTCAAGTTAAGTTTGAATATTGAAGTTGAAGTTGTAATTGAAGTTGAAATTGAAGTTGAAATTCAAGTTAAAATTAAAATTGAAATTGAAGTTGAAATTGAAGTTGAAATTGAAGTTGAAATTGAAGTTGAAATTGAAGTTGAAATTGAAGTTGAAATTGAAGTTGAAATTGGAGTTGAAATTGAAGTTGAAATTGAAGTTGAAATTGAAGTTGAAATTGAAGTTAAAATTAAAGTTGAAATTGAAGTTGAAATTGAAGTTGAAATTGAAGTTAAAATTGAAGTTGAATTTGAAGTTGAAGTTGAAGTTGAATTTGAAATTGAAGTTAAAACTGAAGTTTAAGTTTAATTGAAGTTAAGTTGAAGTTGAAGTTGAAATTAAAGTTGAAATGGAAGTTGAAATTGAAGTTAAAATTGAAGTTGGAATTGAAGTTGAAATTGAAGTTGAAATTGAAGTTGAAATTGAAGTTGAAATTGAAGTTGAAATTGAAGTTGAAATTGAAGTTGAAATTGAAGTTGAAATTGAAGTTGAAATTGAAGTTGAAATTGAAGTTGAAATTGAAGTTGAAATTGAAGTTGAAATTGAAGTTGAAATTGAAGTTGAAATTGAAGTTGAAATTGAAGTTGAAATTGAAGTTGAAATTGAAGTTGAAATTGAAGTTGAAATTGAAGTTGAAATTGAAGTTGAAATTGAAGTTGAAATTAAAGTTAAAAATGAAGTTGAAATTGAAGTTGAAATTGAAGTTGAAATTGAAGTTAAAATTGAAGTTAAAATTGAAGTTGAAATTGAAGTTGAAATTGAAATTAAAACTGAAGTTGAAGTTTAATTGAAGTTAAGTTGAAGTTGAAGTTAAGTTTGAAATTGAAGTTGAAGTTTAAATTGAAGTTGAAATTGAAATTGAAATTCAAGTTAAAATTGAAGTTGAAATTGAAGTTAAAATTGAAGTTGAAATTGAAGTTGAAATTGAAGTTAAAATTGAAGTTGAAATTGAAGTTGAAATTGACATTGAAATTGAAGTTGAAATTGAAGTTGAAATTGAAGTTGAAATTGAAGTTGAAATTGAAGTTGAAATTGAAGTTGAAATCGAAGTTGAAATTGAAGTTGAAATTGAAGTTGAAATTGAAGTTGCAATTGAAGTTGAAATTGAAGTTGAAATTGAAGTTGAAAGTGAAGTTGAATTTGAAGTTGAAACTGAAGTTGAAATTGAAGTTGAAATTGAAGTTGAAATTGAAGTTGAAATTGAAGTTGAAATTGAAGTTGAAATTGAAGTTGAAATTGAAGTTGAATTTGAAGTTGAAATTGAAGTTGAAATTGAAGTTGAAATTGAAGTTGAAATTGAAGTTGAAATTGAAGTTGAAATTGAAGTTGAAATTGAAGTTGAAATTGAAGTTGAAATTGAAGTTGAAATTGAAGTTGAATTTTAAGTTGAAATTGAAGTTGAAATTGAAGTTGAAATTGAAGTTGAAATTGAAGTTGAAATTGAAGTTGAAATTGAAGTTGAAATTGAAGTTGAAATTGAAGTTGAAATTGAAGTTGAAATTGAAGTTGAAATTGAAGTTGAAATTGAAGTTAAAATTGAAGTTGAAATTGAAGTTGAAATTGAAGTTGAAATTGAAGTTGAAATTGAAGTTGAAATTGAAGTTAAAATTGAAGTTGAAATTGAAGTTGAAATTGAAGTTGAAATTGAAGTTGAAATTGAAGTTGAAATTAAAGTTAAAAATGAAGTTGAAATTGAAGTTGAAATTGAAGTTGAAATTGAAGTTAAAATTGAAGTTAAAATTGAAGTTGAAATTGAAGTTGAAATTGAAATTAAAACTGAAGTTGAAGTTTAATTGAAGTTAAGTTGAAGTTGAAGTTAAGTTTGAAATTGAAGTTTAAGTTTAAATTGAAGTTGAAATTGAAATTGAAATTCAAGTTAAAATTGAAGTTGAAATTGAAGTTAAAATTGAAGTTGAAATTGAAGTTGAAATTGAAGTTAAAATTGAAGTTGAAATTGAAGTTGAAATTGACATTGAAATTGAAGTTGAAATTGAAGTTGAAATTGAAGTTGAAATTGAAGTTGAAATTAAAGTTGAAATTGAAGTTGAAATTGAAGTTGAAATTGAAGTTGAAATTGAAGTTGAAATCGAAGTTGAAATTGAAGTTGAAATTGAAGTTGAAATTGAAGTTGCAATTGAAGTTGAAATTGCAGTTGAAATTGAAGTTGAAATTGAAGTTGAAATTGAAGTTGAAACTGAAGTTGAAATTGAAATTGAAATTGAAGTTGAAATTGAAGTTGAAAGTGAAGTTGAAATTGAAGATGAAATTGAAGTTGAAATTGAAGTTAAAATTGAAGTTGAAATTGAAGTTGAAATTGACATTGAAATTGAAGTTGAAATTGAAGTTGAAATTGAAGTTGAAATTGAAGTTGAAATTAAAGTTGAAATTGAAGTTGAAATTGAAGTTGAAATTGAAGTTGAAATTGAAGTTGAAATCGAAGTTGAAATTGAAGTTGAAATTGAAGTTGAAATTGAAGTTGCAATTGAAGTTGAAATTGCAGTTGAAATTGAAGTTGAAATTGAAGTTGAAATTGAAGTTGAAACTGAAGTTGAAATTGAAATTGAAATTGAAGTTGAAATTGAAGTTGAAAGTGAAGTTGAAATTGAAGATGAAATTAAAGTTGAAATTGAAGTTGAAATTGAAGTTGAAATTGAAGTTCAAATTGAAGTTCAAATTGAAGTTGAAATTGAAGTTGATATTGAAGTTGAAATTAAAGTTAAAATTGAAGTTGAATTTGAAGTTGATGTTGAAGTTGAATTTGAAATTGAACTTGAAAGTGAAGTTGAAGTTGAAGTTGAAGTTAAGTTGAAGATGAATTTGAAGTTGAACTTGAAAGTCAAGTTGAAGTTGAAGTTGAAATTAAGTTGAAGTTGAAGATAAGTTTGAAATTGAAGTTTAAGTTGAATTTGAAGTTAAAATTGAAGTTGAAATTGAAGTTGAAATTGAAGTTGAAATTGAAGTTGAAATTGAAGTTGAAATTGAAGTTGAATTTGAAGTTGAAACTGAAGTTGAAATTGAAATTGAAATTGAAGTTGAAATTGAAGTTAAAATTAAAGTTGAAATTGAAGTTGAAATTGAAGTTGAAATTGAAGTTAAAATTGAAGTTGAATTTGAAGTTGAAGTTGAAGTTGAATTTGAAATTGAAGTTAAAACTGAAGTTTAAGTTTAATTGAAGTTAAGTTGAAGTTCAAGTTGAAATTAAAGTTGAAATGGAAGTTGAAATTGAAGTTAAAATTGAAGTTGGAATTGAAGTTGAAATTGAAGTTGAAATTGAAGTTGAAATTGAAGTTGAAATAGAGAGTTGAATAGTTGAAATAGTTGAAATAGTTGAAAATGAAGTTCAATTTAAACGTTAAGTTTAATTGAAGTTAAAGTTGAAATTGAAGTTGGAATTGAAGTTGAAATTGAAGTTGAAATTGAAGTTGAAATTGAAGTTGAAATTGAAGTTGAAATTGAAGTTGAAATTGAAGTTGGAATTGAAGTTGAAATTGAAGTTGAAATTGAAGTTGAAATTGAAGTTGGAATTGAAGTTGAAATTGAAGTTGAAATTGAAGTTGAAATTGAAGTTGAAATTGAAGTTGAAATAGAGAGTTGAATAGTTGAAATAGTTGAAATAGTTGAAAATGAAGTTCAATTTAAACGTTAAGTTTAATTGAAGTTAAAGTTGAAATTGAAGTTGAAATTGAAGTTGAAATTGAAGTTGAAATTGAAGTTGAAATTGAAGTTGAAATTGAAGTTGGAATTGAAGTTGAAATTGAAGTTGAAATTGAAGTTGAAATTGAAGTTGAAATTGAAGTTGAAATTGAAGTTGAAATTGAAGTTGAAATTGAAGTTGGAATTGAAGTTGAAATTGAAGTTGAAATTGAAGTTGAAATTGAAGTTGAATTTGAAGTTGAAGTTGAAGTTGAATTTGAAGTTGAACTTGAAAGTGAAGTTGAAGTTGATGTTGAATTTAATTTGAAGTTCAAGTTAAGTTTGAATATTGAAGTTGAAGTTGTAATTGAAGTTGAAATTGAAGTTGAAATTGAAGTTGAAATTGAAGTTGAAATTGAAGTTGAAATTGAAGTTGAAATAGAGAGTTGAATAGTTGAAATAGTTGAAATAGTTGAAAATGAAGTTCAATTTAAACGTTAAGTTTAATTGAAGTTAAAGTTGAAATTGAAGTTGAAATTGAAGTTGAAATTGAAGTTGAAATTGAAGTTGAAATTGAAGTTGAAATTGAAGTTGGAATTGAAGTTGAAATTGAAGTTGAAATTGAAGTTGAAATTGAAGTTGGAATTGAAGTTGAAATTGAAGTTGAAATTGAAGTTGAAATTGAAGTTGAAATTGAAGTTGAAATTGAAGTTGAAATTGAAGTTGGAATTGAAGTTGAAATCGAAGTTGAAATTGAAGTTGAAATTGAAGTTGAAATTGAAGTTGCAATTGAAGTTGAAATTGCAGTTGAAATTGAAGTTGAAATTGAAGTTGAAATTGAAGTTGAAACTGAAGTTGAAATTGAAATTGAAATTGAAGTTGAAATTGAAGTTGAAAGTGAAGTTGAAATTGAAGATGAAATTGAAGTTGAAATTGAAGTTGCAATTGAAGTTGAAATTGCAGTTGAAATTGAAGTTGAAATTGAAGTTGAAATTGAAGTTGAAACTGAAGTTGAAATTGAAATTGAAATTGAAGTTGAAATTGAAGTTGAAAGTGAAGTTGAAATTGAAGATGAAATTAAAGTTGAAATTGAAGTTGAAATTGAAGTTGAAATTGAAGTTGAAATTGAAGTTCAAATTGAAGTTGAAATTGAAGTTGATATTGAAGTTGAAATTAAAGTTAAAATTGAAGTTGAATTTGAAGTTGATGTTGAAGTTGAATTTGAAATTGAACTTGAAAGTGAAGTTGAAGTTGAAGTTGAAGTTAAGTTGAAGATGAATTTGAAGTTGAACTTGAAAGTCAAGTTGAAGTTGAAGTTGAAATTAAGTTGAAGTTGAAGATAAGTTTGAAATTGAAGTTTAAGTTGAATTTGAAGTTAAAATTGAAGTTGAAATTGAAGTTGAAATTGAAGTTGAAATTGAAGTTGAAATTGAAGTTGAAATTGAAGTTGAATTTGAAGTTGAAACTGAAGTTGAAATTGAAATTGAAATTGAAGTTGAAATTGAAGTTAAAATTAAAGTTGAAATTGAAGTTGAAATTGAAGTTGAAATTGAAGTTAAAATTGAAGTTGAATTTGAAGTTGAAGTTGAAGTTGAATTTGAAATTGAAGTTAAAACTGAAGTTTAAGTTTAATTGAAGTTAAGTTGAAGTTCAAGTTGAAATTAAAGTTGAAATGGAAGTTGAAATTGAAGTTAAAATTGAAGTTGGAATTGAAGTTGAAATTGAAGTTGAAATTGAAGTTGAAATTGAAGTTGAAATAGAGAGTTGAATAGTTGAAATAGTTGAAATAGTTGAAAATGAAGTTCAATTTAAACGTTAAGTTTAATTGAAGTTAAAGTTGAAATTGAAGTTGGAATTGAAGTTGAAATTGAAGTTGAAATTGAAGTTGAAATTGAAGTTGAAATTGAAGTTGAAATTGAAGTTGAAATTGAAGTTGGAATTGAAGTTGAAATTGAAGTTGAAATTGAAGTTGAAATTGAAGTTGGAATTGAAGTTGAAATTGAAGTTGAAATTGAAGTTGAAATTGAAGTTGAAATTGAAGTTGAAATAGAGAGTTGAATAGTTGAAATAGTTGAAATAGTTGAAAATGAAGTTCAATTTAAACGTTAAGTTTAATTGAAGTTAAAGTTGAAATTGAAGTTGAAATTGAAGTTGAAATTGAAGTTGAAATTGAAGTTGAAATTGAAGTTGAAATTGAAGTTGGAATTGAAGTTGAAATTGAAGTTGAAATTGAAGTTGAAATTGAAGTTGAAATTGAAGTTGAAATTGAAGTTGAAATTGAAGTTGAAATTGAAGTTGGAATTGAAGTTGAAATTGAAGTTGAAATTGAAGTTGAAATTGAAGTTGAATTTGAAGTTGAAGTTGAAGTTGAATTTGAAGTTGAACTTGAAAGTGAAGTTGAAAGTTGATGTTGAATTTAATTTGAAGTTCAAGTTAAGTTTGAATATTGAAGTTGAAGTTGTATTGAAGTTGAAATTGAAGTTGAAATTGAAGTTGAAATTGAAGTTGAAATTGAAGTTGAAAATTGAAGTTGAAATAGAGAGTTGAATAGTTGAAATAGTTGAAATAGTTGAAAATGAAGTTCAATTTAAACGTTAAGTTTAATTGAAGTTAAAGTTGAAATTGAAGTTGAAATTGAAGTTGAAATTGAAGTTGAAATTGAAGTTGAAATTGAAGTTGAAATTGAAGTTGGAATTGAAGTTGAAATTGAAGTTGAAATTGAAGTTGAAATTGAAGTTGGAATTGAAGTTGAAATTGAAGTTGAAATTGAAGTTGAAATTGAAGTTGAAATTGAAGTTGAAATTGAAGTTGAAATTGAAGTTGGAATTGAAGTTGAAATTGAAGTTGAAATTGAAGTTGAAATTGAGTTGGAATTGAAGTTGAAATTGAAGTTGAAATTGAAGTTGAAAGTGAAGTTGAAATTGAAGTTGGAATTGAAGTTGAAATTGAAGTTGAAATTGAAGTTGAAATTGAAGTTGAAATTGAAGTTGAAATTGAAGTTGAAATAGAGAGTTGAATAGTTGAAATAGTTGAAATAGTTGAAAATGAAGTTCAATTTAAAACGTTAAGTTTAATTGAAGTTAAAGTTGAAATTGAAGTTGAAATTGAAGTTGGAATTGAAGTTGATATTGAAGTTGAAATTGAAGTTGGAATTGAAGTTGAAATTGAAGTTGAAATTGAAGTTGAAATTGAAAGTCAAAATTGAAGTTGAAATTGAAGTTGAAATTGAAGTTGAAATTGAAGTTGAAATTGAAGTTGAAATTGAAATTGAAATTGAAGTTGAATTTGAAGTTGAAGTTGAACTTGAAAGTGAAGTTGAAGTTGAAGTTGAATTTAATTTGAAGTTCAAGTTAAGTTTGAATATTGAAGTTGAAGTTGTAATTGAAGTTGAAATTGAAGTTGAAATTCAAGTTAAAATTAAAATTGAAATTGAAGTTGAAATTGAAGTTGAAATTGAAGTTGAAATTGAAGTTGAAATTGAAGTTGAAATTGAAGTTGAAATTGAAGTTGAAATTGGAGTTGAAATTGAAGTTGAAATTGAAGTTGAAATTGAAGTTGAAATTGAAGTTAAAATTAAAGTTGAAATTGAAGTTGAAATTGAAGTTGAAATTGAAGTAAAATTGAAGTTGAATTTGAAGTTGAAGTTGAAGTTGAATTTGAAATTGAAGTTAAAACTGAAGTTTAAGTTTAATTGAAGTTAAGTTGAAGTTGAAGTTGAAATTAAAGTTGAAATGGAAGTTGAAATTGAAGTTAAAATTGAGTGGAATTGAAGTTGAAATTGAAGTTGAAATGAAGTTGAAATTGAAGTTGAAATTGAAGTTGAAATTGAAGTTGAAATTGAAGTTGAATTGAAGTTGAAATTGAAGTTGAAATTGAAGTTGAAATTGAAGTTGAAATTGAAGTTGAAATTGAAGTTGAAATTGAAGTTGAAATTGAAGTTGAAATTGAAGTTGAAATTGAAGTTAAAATTGAAGTTGAAATTGAAGTTGAAATTGAAGTTGAAATTGAAGTTGAAATTGAAGTTGAAATTAAAGTTAAAAATGAAGTTGAAATTGAAGTTGAAATTGAAGTTGAAATTGAAGTTAAAATTGAAGTTAAAATTGAAGTTGAAATTGAAGTTGAAATTGAAATTAAAACTGAAGTTGAAGTTTAATTGAAGTTAAGTTGAAGTTGAAGTTAAGTTTGAAATTGAAATTCAAGTTAAAATTGAAGTTGAAATTGAAGTTAAAATTGAAGTTGAAATTGAAGTTGAAATTGAAGTTAAAATTGAAGTTGAAATTGAAGTTGAAATTGACATTGAAATTGAAGTTGAAATTGAGTTGAAATTGAAGTTGAAATTGAAGTTGAAATTAAAGTTGAAATTGAAGTTGAAATTGAAGTTGAAATTGAAGTTGAAATTGAAGTTGAAATCGAAGTTGAAATTGAAGTTGAAATTGAAGTTGAAATTGAAGTTGCAATTGAAGTTGAAATTGCAGTTGAATTGAAGTTGAAATTGAAGTTGAAATTGAAGTTGAAACTGAAGTTGAAATTGAAATTGAAATTGAAGTTGAAATTGAAGTTGAAAGTGAAGTTGAAATTGAAGATGAAATTGAAGTTGAAATTGAAGTTGAAATTGAAGTTGAAATTGAAGTTGAAATTGAAGTTCCAAATTGAAGTTGAAATTGAAGTTGATATTGAAGTTGAAATTAAAGTTAAAATTGAAGTTGAATTTGAAGTTGATGTTGAAGTTGAATTTGAAATTGAACTTGAAAGTGAAGTTGAAGTTGAAGTTGAAGTTAAGTTGAAGATGAATTTGAAGTTGAACTTGAAAGTCAAGTTGAAGTTGAAGTTGAAATTAAGTTGAAGTTGAAGATAAGTTTGAAATTGAAGTTTAAGTTGAATTTGAAGTTAAAATTGAAGTTGAAATTGAAGTTGAAATTGAAGTTGAAATTGAAGTTGAAATTGAAATTGAAATTGAAGTTGAATTTGAAGTTGAAACTGAAGTTGAAATTGAAATTGAAATTGAAGTTGAAATTGAAGTTAAAATTAAAGTTGAAATTGAAGTTGAAATTGAAGTTGAAATTGAAGTTAAAATTGAAGTTGAATTTGAAGTTGAAGTTGAAGTTGAATTTGAAATTGAAGTTAAAACTGAAGTTTAAGTTTAATTGAAGTTAAGTTGAAGTTGAAGTTGAAATTAAAGTTGAAATGGAAGTTGAAATTGAAGTTAAAATTGAAGTTGGAATTGAAGTTGAAATTGAAGTTGAAATTGAAGTTGAAATTGAAGTTGAAATAGAGAGTTGAATAGTTGAAATAGTTGAAATAGTTGAAATGAAGTTCAATTTAAACGTTAAGTTTCATTGAAGTTAAAGTTGAAATTGAAGTTGAAATTGAAGTTGAAATTGAAGTTGAAATTGAAGTTGAATTTTGAAGTTGAAATTGAAGTTGAAATTGAAGTTGAAATTGAAGTTGAAATTGAAGTTGAAATTGAAGTTGAAATTGAAGTTGAAATTGAAGTTGAAATTGAAGTTGAAATTGAAGTTGAAATCTGAAGTTGAAATTGAAGTTGAAATTGAAGTTGAAATTGAAGTTGAAATTGAAGTTGAAATTGAAGTTAAAATTGAAGTTAAAATTGAAGTTGAAATTGAAGTTGAAATTGAAATTAAAACTGAAGTTGAAGTTTAATTGAAGTTAAGTTGAAGTTGAAGTTAAGTTTGAAATTGAGTTGAAGTTTAAATTGAAGTTGAAATTGAAATTGAAATTCAAGTTAAAATTGAAGTTGAAATTGAAGTTAAAATTGAAGTTGAAATTGAAGTTGAAATTGAAGTTAAAATTGAAGTTGAAATTGAAGTTGAAATTGACATTGAAATTGAAGTTGAAATTGAAGTTGAATTTTGAAGTTGAAATTGAAGTTGAAATTGAAGTTGAAATTGAAGTTGAAATTGAAGTTGAAATTGAAGTTGAAATTGAAGTTGAAATTGAAGTTGAAATTGAAGTTGAAATTGAAGTTGAAATTGAAGTTGAAATTGAAGTTGAAATTGAAGTTGAAATTGAAGTTGAAATTGAAGTTAAAATTGAAGTTGAAATTGAAGTTGAAATTGAAGTTGAAATTGAAGTTGAAAATTGAAGTTGAAATTAAAGTTAAAAATGAAAGTTGAAATTGAAGTTGAAATTGAAGTGAAATTGAAGTTAAAATTGAAGTTAAAATTGAAGTTGAAATTGAAGTTGAAATTGAAATTAAAACTGAAGTTGAAGTTTAATTGAAGTTAAGTTGAAGTTGAAGTTAAGTTTGAAATTGAAGTTGAAGTTTAAATTGAAGTTGAAATTGAAATTGAAATTCAAGTTAAAATTGAAGTTGAAATTGAAGTTAAAATTGAAGTTGAAATTGAAGTTGAAATTGAAGTTAAAATTGAAGTTGAAATTGAAGTTGAAATTGACATTGAAATTGAAGTTGAAATTGAAGTTGAAATTGAGTTGAAATTGAAGTTGAAATTGAAGTTGAAATTGAAGTTGAAATCGAAGTTGAAATTGAAGTTGAAAATGAAGTTGAAATTGAAGTTGCAATTGAAGTTGAAATTGAAGTTGAAATTGAAGTTGAAAGTTGAAGTTGAATTTGAAGTTGAAACTGAAGTTTGAAATTGAAATTGAAATTGAAGTTGAAATTGAAGTTGAAAGTGAAGTTGAAATTGAAGATGAAATTGAAGTTGAAATTGAAGTTGAAATTGAAGTTGAAATTGAAGTTGAAATTGAAGTTAAAATTGAAGTTGAAATTGAAGTTGATATTGAAGTTGAAATTAAAGTTAAAATTGAAGTTGAATTTGAAGTTGATGTTGAAGGTTGAATTTGAAATTGAACTTGAAAGTGAAGTTGAAGTGAAGTTGAAGTTAAGTTGAAGATGAATTTGAAGTTGAACTTGAAAGTCAAGTTGAAGTTGAAGTTGAAATTAAGTTGAAGTTGAAGATAAGTTTGAAATTGAAGTTTAAGTTGAATTTGAAGTTAAAATTGAAGTTGAAATTGAAGTTGAAATTGAAGTTGAAATTGAAGTTTGGAATTGAAGTTGAAATTGAAGTTGAATTTGAAGTTGAAATTGAAGTTGAAAATGAAGTTGAAATTGAAGTTGAAATTGAAGTTGAAATTGAAGTTGAAATTGAAGTTGAAATTGAAGTTGAAATTGAAGTTGAAATTGAAGTTGAAATTGAAGTTGAAATTGAAGTTAAAATTGAAGTTGAAATTGAAGTTGAAATTGAAGTTGAAATTGAAGTTGAAATTGAAGTTGAAATTGAAGTTAAAAATGAGTTGAAATTGAAGTTGAAATTGAAGTTGAAATTGAAGTTAAAATTGAAGTTAAAATTGAAGTGAAATTGAAGTTGAAATTGAAATTAAAACTGAAGTTGAAGTTTAATTGAAGTTAAGTTAAGTTAAGTTTGAAATTGAAGTTTAAGTTTAAATGAAGTTGAAATTGAAATTGAAATTCAAGTTAAAATTGAAGTTGAAATTGAAGTTAAAATTGAAGTTGAAATTGAAGTTGAAATTGAAGTTAAAATTGAAGTTGAAATTGAAGTTGAAATTGACATTGAAATTGAAGTTGAAATTGAAGTTGAAATTGAAGTTGAAATTGAAGTTGAAATTAAAGTTGAAATTGAAGTTGAAATTGAAGTTGAAATTGAAGTTGAAATTGAAGTTGAAATCGAAGTTGAAATTGAAAGTTGAAATTGAAGTTGAAATTGAAGTTGCAATTGAAGTTGAAATTGCAGTTGAAATTGAAGTTGAAATTGAAGTTGAAATTGAAGTTGAAACTGAAGTTGAAATTGAAATTGAAATTGAAGTTGAAATTGAAGTTGAAAGTGAAGTTGAAATTGAAGATGAAATTGAAGTTGAAATTGAAGTTGAAATTGAAGTTGAAATTGAAGTTGAAATTGAAGTTCAAATTGGAAGTTGAAATTGAAGTTGATATTGAAGTTGAAATTAAAGTTAAAATTGAAGTTGAATTTGAAATTGAAATTCAAGTTAAAATTGAAGTTGAAATTGAAGTTAAAATTGAAGTTGAAATTGAAGTTGAAATTGAAGTTAAAATTGAAGTTGAAATTGAAGTTGAAATTGACATTGAAATTGAAGTTGAAATTGAAGTTGAAATTGAAGTTGAAATTGAAGTTGAAATTAAAGTTGAAATTGAAGTTGAAATTGAAGTTGAAATTGAAGTTGAAATTGAAGTTGAAATCGAAGTTGAAATTGAAGTTGAAATTGAAGTTGAAATTGAAGTTGCAATTGAAGTTGAAATTGCAGTTGAAATTGAAGTTGAAATTGAAGTTGAAATTGAAGTTGAAACTGAAGTTGAAATTGAAATTGAAATTGAAGTTGAACATTGAAGTTGAAAGTGAAGTTGAAATTGAAGATGAAATTAAAGTTGAAATTGAAGTTGAAATTGAAGTTGAAATTGAAGTTGAAATTGAAGTTCAAATTGAAGTTGAAATTGAAGTTGATATTGAAGTTGAAATTAAAGTTAAAATTGAAGTTGAATTTGAAGTTGATGTGAAGTTTGAATTTGAAATTGAACTTGAAAGTGAAGTTGAAGTTGAAGTTGAAGTTAAGTTGAAGATGAATTTGAAGTTGAACTTGAAAGTCAAGTTGAAGTTGAAGTTGAAATTAAGTTGAAGTTGAAGATAAGTTTGAAATTGAAGTTTAAGTTGAATTTGAAGTTAAAATTGAAGTTGAAAATTGAAGTTGAAATTGAAGTTGAATTGAAGTTGAAATTGAAGTGAAATTGAAGTTGAATTTGAAGTTGAAACTGAAGTTGAAATTGAAATTGAAATTGAAGTTGAAATTGAAGTTAAAATTAAAGTTGAAATTGAAGTTGAAATTGAAGTTGAAATTGAAGTTAAAATTGAAGTTGAATTTGAAGTTGAAGTTGAAGTTGAATTTGAAATTGAAGTTAAAACTGAAGTTTAAGTTTAATTGAAGTTAAGTTGAAGTTCAAGTTGAAATTAAAGTTGAAATGGAAGTTGAAATTGAAGTTAAAATTGAAGTTGGAATTGAAGTTGAAATTGAAGTTGAAATTGAAGTTGAAATTGAAGTTGAAATAGAGAGTTGAATAGTTGAAATAGTTGAAATAGTTGGAAAATGAAGTTCAATTTAAACGTTAAGTTTAATTGAAGTTAAAGTTGAAATTGAAGTTGAAATTGAAGTTGAAATTGAAGTTGAAATTGAAGTTGAAATTGAAGTTGGAATTGAAGTTGAAATTGAAGTTGAAATTGAAGTTGAAATTGAAGTTGAAATTGAAGTTGAAATTGAAGTTGAAATTGAAGTTGGAATTGAAGTTGAAATTGAAGTTGAAATTGAAGTTGAAATTGAAGTTGGAATTGAAGTTGAAATTGAAGTTGAAATTGAAGTTGAAATGAAGTTGAAATTGAAGTTGAAATTGAAGTTCAAATTGAAGTTGAAATTGAAGTTGATATTGAAGTTGAAATTAAAGTTAAAATTGAAGTTGAATTTGAAGTTGATATTGAAGTTGAAATTAAAGTTAAAATTGAAGTTGAATTTGAAATTGAAATTCAAGTTAAAATTGAAGTTGAAATTGAAGTTAAAATTGAAGTTGAAATTGAAGTTGAAATTGAAGTTAAAATTGAAGTTGAAATTGAAGTTGAAATTGACATGAAATTGAAATTGAAGTTGAAATTGAAGTTGAAATTGAAGTTGAAATTGAAGTTGAAATTAAAGTTGAAATTGAAGTTGAAATTGAAGTTTGAAATTGAAGTTGAAATTGAAGTTGAAATCGAAGTTGAAATTGAAGTTGAAATTGAAGTTGAAATTGAAGTTGCAATGAAGTTGAAATTGCAGTTGAAATTGAAGTTGAAATTGAAGTTGAAATTGAAGTTGAAACTGAAGTTGAAATTGAAATTGAAATTGAAGTTGAAATTGAAGTTGAAAGTGAAGTTGAAATTGAAGATGAAATTAAAGTTGAAATTGAAGTTGAAATTGAAGTTGAAATTGAAGTTGAAATTGAAGTTCAATTGAAGTTGAAATTGAAGTTGATATTGAAGTTGAAATTAAAGTTAAAATTGAAGTTGAATTTGAAGTTGATGTTGAAGTTGAATTTGAAATTGAACTTGAAAGTGAAGTTGAAGTTGAAGTTGAAGTTAAGTTGAAGATGAATTTGAAGTTGAACTTGAAAGTCAAGTTGAAGTTGAAGTTGAAATTAAGTTGAAGTTGAAGATAAGTTTGAATTGAAGTTTAAGTTGAATTTGAAGTTAAAATTGAAGTTGAAATTGAAGTTGAAATTGAAGTTGAAATTGAAGTTGAAATTGAAGTTGAAATTGAAGTTGAATTTGAAGTTGAAACTGAAGTTGAAATTGAAATTGAAATTGAAGTTGAAATTGAAGTTAAAATTAAAGTTGAAATTGAAGTTGAAATTGAAGTTGAAATTGAAGTTAAAATTGAAGTTGAATTTGAAGTTGAAGTTGAAGTTGAATTTGAAATTGAAGTTAAAACTGAAGTTTAAGTTTAATTGAAGTTAAGTTGAAGTTCAAGTTGAAATTAAAGTTGAAATGGAAGTTGAAATTGAAGTTAAAATTGAAGTTGGAATTGAAGTTGAAATTGAAGTTGAAATTGAAGTTGAAATTGAAGTTGAAATAGAGAGTTGAATAGTTGAAATAGTTGAAATAGTTGAAAATGAAGTTCAATTTAAACGTTAAGTTTAATTGAAGTTAAAGTTGAAATTGAAGTTGAAATTGAAGTTGAAATTGAAGTTGAAATTGAAGTTGAAATTGAAGTTGGAATTGAAGTTGAAATTGAAGTTGAAATTGAAGTTGAAATTGAAGTTGAAATTGAAGTTGAAATTGAAGTTGGAATTGAAGTTGAAATTGAAGTTGAAATTGAAGTTGAAATTGAAGTTGGAATTGAAGTTGAAATTGAAGTTGAAATTGAAGTTGAAATTGAAGTTGAAATTGAAGTTGAAATTGAAGTTCAAATTGAAGTTGAAATTGAAGTTGATATTGAAGTTGAAATTAAAGTTAAAATTGAAGTTGAATTTGAAGTTGATGTTGAAGTTGAATTTGAAATTGAACTTGAAAGTGAAGTTGAAGTTGAAGTTGAAGTTAAGTTGAAGATGAATTTGAAGTTGAACTTGAAAGTCAAGTTGAAGTTGAAGTTGAAATTAAGTTGAAGTTGAAGATAAGTTTGAAATTGAAGTTTAAGTTGAATTTGAAGTTAAAATTGAAGTTGAAATTGAAGTTGAAATTGAAGTTGAAATTGAAGTTGAAATTGAAGTTGAAATTGAAGTTGAATTTGAAGTTGAAACTGAAGTTGAAATTGAAATTGAAATTGAAGTTGAAATTGAAGTTAAAATTAAAGTTGAAATTGAAGTTGAAATTGAAGTTGAAATTGAAGTTAAAATTGAAGTTGAATTTGAAGTTGAAGTTGAAGTTGAATTTGAAATTGAAGTTAAAACTGAAGTTTAAGTTTAATTGAAGTTAAGTTGAAGTTCAAGTTGAAATTAAAGTTGAAATGGAAGTTGAAATTGAAGTTAAAATTGAAGTTGGAATTGAAGTTGAAATTGAAGTTGAAATTGAAGTTGAAATTGAAGTTGAAATAGAGAGTTGAATAGTTGAAATAGTTGAAATAGTTGAAAATGAAGTTCAATTTAAACGTTAAGTTTAATTGAAGTTAAAGTTGAAATTGAAGTTGAAATTGAAGTTGAAATTGAAGTTGAAATTGAAGTTGAAATTGAAGTTGGAATTGAAGTTGAAATTGAAGTTGAAATTGAAGTTGAAATTGAAGTTGAAATTGAAGTTGAAATTGAAGTTGAAATTGAAGTTGGAATTGAAGTTGAAATTGAAGTTGAAATTGAAGTTGAAATTGAAGTTGGAATTGAAGTTGAAATTGAAGTTGAAATTGAAGTTGAAATTGAAGTTGAAATTGAAGTTGAAATAGAGAGTTGAATAGTTGAAATAGTTGAAATAGTTGAAAATGAAGTTCAATTTAAACGTTAAGTTTAATTGAAGTTAAAGTTGAAATTGAAGTTGAAATTGAAGTTGAAATTGAAGTTGAAATTGAAGTTGAAATTGAAGTTGAAATTGAAGTTGGAATTGAAGTTGAAATTGAAGTTGAAATTGAAGTTGAAATTGAAGTTGAAATTGAAGTTGAAATTGAAGTTGAAATTGAAGTTGAAATTGAAGTTGGAATTGAAGTTGAAATTGAAGTTGAAATTGAAGTTGAAATTGAAGTTGAATTTGAAGTTGAAGTTGAAGTTGAATTTGAAGTTGAACTTGAAAGTGAAGTTGAAGTTGATGTTGAATTTAATTTGAAGTTCAAGTTAAGTTTGAATATTGAAGTTGAAGTTGTAATTGAAGTTGAAATTGAAGTTGAAATTGAAGTTGAAATTGAAGTTGAAATTGAAGTTGAAATTGAAGTTGAAATAGAGAGTTGAATAGTTGAAATAGTTGAAATAGTTGAAAATGAAGTTCAATTTAAACGTTAAGTTTAATTGAAGTTAAAGTTGAAATTGAAGTTGAAATTGAAGTTGAAATTGAAGTTGAAATTGAAGTTGAAATTGAAGTTGAAATTGAAGTTGAAATTGAAGTTGAAATTGAAGTTGGAATTGAAGTTGAAATTGAAGTTGAAATTGAAGTTGAAATTGAAGTTGGAATTGAAGTTGAAATTGAAGTTGAAATTGAAGTTGAAATTGAAGTTGAAATTGAAGTTGAAATTGAAGTTGAAATTGAAGTTGGAATTGAAGTTGAAATTGAAGTTGAAATTGAAGTTGAAATTGAAGTTGGAATTGAAGTTGAAATTGAAGTTGAAATTGAAGTTGAAATTGAAGTTGAAATTGAAGTTGAAATTGAAGTTGAAATTGAAGTTGAAATTGAAGTTGAAATTGAAATTGAAATTGAAGTTGAATTTGAAGTTGAAGTTGAACTTGAAAGTGAAGTTGAAGTTGAAGTTGAATTTAATTTGAAGTTCAAGTTAAGTTTGAATATTGAAGTTGAAGTTGTAATTGAAGTTGAAATTGAAGTTGAAATTCAAGTTAAAATTAAAATTGAAATTGAAGTTGAAATTGAAGTTGAAATTGAAGTTGAAATTGAAGTTGAAATTGAAGTTGAAATTGAAGTTGAAATTGAAGTTGAAATTGGAGTTGAAATTGAAGTTGAAATTGAAGTTGAAATTGAAGTTGAAATTGAAGTTAAAATTAAAGTTGAAATTGAAGTTGAAATTGAAGTTGAAATTGAAGTTAAAATTGAAGTTGAATTTGAAGTTGAAGTTGAAGTTGAATTTGAAATTGAAGTTAAAACTGAAGTTTAAGTTTAATTGAAGTTAAGTTGAAGTTGAAGTTGAAATTAAAGTTGAAATGGAAGTTGAAATTGAAGTTAAAATTGAAGTTGGAATTGAAGTTGAAATTGAAGTTGAAATTGAAGTTGAAATTGAAGTTGAAATTGAAGTTGAAATTGAAGTTGAAATTGAAGTTGAAATTGAAGTTGAAATTGAAGTTGAAATTGAAGTTGAAATTGAAGTTGAAATTGAAGTTGAAATTGAAGTTGAAATTGAAGTTGAAATTGAAGTTGAAATTGAAGTTGAAATTGAAGTTAAAATTGAAGTTGAAATTGAAGTTGAAATTGAAGTTGAAATTGAAGTTGAAATTGAAGTTGAAATTAAAGTTAAAAATGAAGTTGAAATTGAAGTTGAAATTGAAGTTGAAATTGAAGTTGAAATTGAAGTTAAAATTGAAGTTAAAATTGAAGTTGAAATTGAAATTAAAACTGAAGTTGAAGTTTAATTGAAGTTAAGTTGAAGTTGAAGTTAAGTTTGAAATTGAAGTTGAAGTTTAAATTGAAGTTGAAATTGAAATTGAAATTCAAGTTAAAATTGAAGTTGAAATTGAAGTTAAAATTGAAGTTGAAATTGAAGTTGAAATTGAAGTTAAAATTGAAGTTGAAATTGAAGTTGAAATTGACATTGAAATTGAAGTTGAAATTGAAGTTGAAATTGAAGTTGAAATTGAAGTTGAAATTGAAGTTGAAATTGAAGTTGAAATCGAAGTTGAAATTGAAGTTGAAATTGAAGTTGAAATTGAAGTTGCAATTGAAGTTGAAATTGAAGTTGAAATTGAAGTTGAAAGTGAAGTTGAATTTGAAGTTGAAACTGAAGTTGAAATTGAAATTGAAATTGAAGTTGAAATTGAAGTTGAAAGTGAAGTTGAAATTGAAGATGAAATTGAAGTTGAAATTGAAGTTGAAATTGAAGTTGAAATTGAAGTTGAAATTGACATTGAAATTGAAGTTGAAATTGAAGTTGAAATTGAAGTTGAAATTGAAGTTGAAATTGAAGTTGAAATTGAAGTTGAAATCGAAGTTGAAATTGAAGTTGAAATTGAAGTTGAAATTGAAGTTGCAATTGAAGTTGAAATTGAAGTTGAAATTGAAGTTGAAAGTGAAGTTGAATTTGAAGTTGAAACTGAAGTTGAAATTGAAATTGAAATTGAAGTTGAAATTGAAGTTGAAAGTGAAGTTGAAATTAAAGATGAAATTGAAGTTGAAATTGAAGTTGAAATTGAAGTTGAAATTGAAGTTGAAATTGAAGTTAAAATTGAAGTTGAAATTGAAGTTGATATTGAAGTTGAAATTAAAGTTAAAATTGAAGTTGAATTTGAAGTTGATGTTGAAGTTGAATTTGAAATTGAACTTGAAAGTGAAGTTGAAGTTGAAGTTGAAGTTAAGTTGAAGATGAATTTGAAGTTGAACTTGAAAGTCAAGTTGAAGTTGAAGTTGAAATTAAGTTGAAGTTGAAGATAAGTTTGAAATTGAAGTTTAAGTTGAATTTGAAGTTAAAATTGAAGTTGAAATTGAAGTTGAAATTGAAGTTGAAATTGAAGTTGAAATTGAAGTTGAAATTGAAGTTGAATTTGAAGTTGAAATTGAAGTTGAAATTGAAGTTGAAATTGAAGTTGAAATTGAAGTTGAAATTGAAGTTGAAATTGAAGTTGAAATTGAAGTTGAAATTGAAGTTGAAATTGAAGTTGAAATTGAAGTTGAAATTGAAGTTGAAATTGAAGTTAAAATTGAAGTTGAAATTGAAGTTGAAATTGAAGTTGAAATTGAAGTTGAAATTGAAGTTGAAATTGAAGTTAAAATTGAAGTTGAAATTGAAGTTGAAATTGAAGTTGAAATTAAAGTTAAAAATGAAGTTGAAATTGAAGTTGAAATTGAAGTTGAAATTGAAGTTAAAATTGAAGTTAAAATTGAAGTTGAAATTGAAGTTGAAATTGAAATTAAAACTGAAGTTGAAGTTTAATTGAAGTTAAGTTGAAGTTGAAGTTAAGTTTGAAATTGAAGTTTAAGTTTAAATTGAAGTTGAAATTGAAATTGAAATTCAAGTTAAAATTGAAGTTGAAATTGAAGTTAAAATTGAAGTTGAAATTGAAGTTGAAATTGAAGTTAAAATTGAAGTTGAAATTGAAGTTGAAATTGACATTGAAATTGAAGTTGAAATTGAAGTTGAAATTGAAGTTGAAATTGAAGTTGAAATTAAAGTTGAAATTGAAGTTGAAATTGAAGTTGAAATTGAAGTTGAAATTGAAGTTGAAATCGAAGTTGAAATTGAAGTTGAAATTGAAGTTGAAATTGAAGTTGCAATTGAAGTTGAAATTGCAGTTGAAATTGAAGTTGAAATTGAAGTTGAAATTGAAGTTGAAACTGAAGTTGAAATTGAAATTGAAATTGAAGTTGAAATTGAAGTTGAAAGTGAAGTTGAAATTGAAGATGAAATTGAAGTTGAAATTGAAGTTGAATTGAAGTTGAAATTGAAGTTGAAATTGAAGTTCAAATTGAAGTTGAAATTGAAGTTGATATTGAAGTTGAAATTAAAGTTAAAATTGAAGTTGAATTTGAAGTTGATGTTGAAGTTGAATTTGAAATTGAACTTGAAAGTGAAGTTGAAGTTGAAGTTGTAGCCCTCTTAAACGTTCAACCTTAAACGTTCAACCTTAAACGTTCAACCTTAAACGTTCAACCTTAAACCTTCAACCTTAACGTTCAACCTTAACGTTCATCACCTTAAACGTTCCAAATTAAACGTTCAACCTTAAACGTTCAACCTTAAACGTTCAACCTTAAACGTTCAACCTTAAACGTGAAACCTTAAACGTGAAACCTTAAACGTGAAACCTTAAACGTTCAACCTTAAATGTTCAACCTTAAACGTTCAAACTTAAACGTTCAACCTTAAACGTTCAACCTTAAACGTTCAACCTTAAATGTTCAACCTTAAACGTTCAACCT
The DNA here is from genome assembly GCA_036925085.1 of Brachycybe producta. Lineage (NCBI taxonomy): Eukaryota > Metazoa > Arthropoda > Diplopoda > Playtdesmida > Andrognathidae > Brachycybe > Brachycybe producta. The sequence continues at coordinate 27,040 of JAUPFP010000292.1, forward strand.
TAAACGTTCAACCATAAACGTTCAACCTTAAACGTTCAACCTTAAACATTCAACCTTAAACATTAAACAATAAACGTTCAACCTTAAACGTTCAACCTTAAACGTTCAACCTTAAACGTTCAACCTTAAACGTTCAACCTTAAACGTTCAACCTTAAACGTTCAACCTTAAACGTTCAACCTTAAACGTTCAACCTTAAACGTTCAACCTTAAACGTTCAACCTTAAAAGTTCAACCTTAAACGTTTAAAATTAAACGTTCAACCTTAAACGTTCAACCTTAAACGTTCAACCTTAAACGTTCAACCTTAAACGTTCAACCTTAAACGTTCAACCTTAAACTTTCAACCTTAAACGTTCAACTTTAAACGTTCAACCTTAAACGTTCAACCTTAAACGTTCAACCTTAAACGTTCAACCTTAAACGTTCAACCTTAAACGTTCAACCTTAAACGTTCAACCTTAAACGTGAAACCTTAAACGTGAAACCTTAAACGTGAAACCTTAAACGTGAAACCTTAAACGTGAAACCTTAAACGTGAAACCTTAAACGTGAAACCTTAAACGTGAAACCTTAAACGTGAAACCTTAAACGTGAAACCTTAAACGTGAAACCTTAAACGTGAAACCTTAAACGTGAAACCTTAAACGTTAAACCTTAAACGTTCAACCTTAAACGTTCAAGCTTAAATGTTCAACCTTAAACGTTCAACCTTAAACGTTCAAAATTAAACGTTCATTCTTAAACGTTCAACCTTAAACGTTCAACCTTAAACGTTCAACCTTAAACGTTCAACCTTAAACGTTCAACCTTAAACGTTCAACCTTAAACGTTCAAAATTAAACGTTCAACTTTAAACGTTCAACCTTAAACGTTCAACCTTAAACGTTCAATCTTAAACGTTCAACCTTAAACGTTCAAGCTTAAACTTTCAACCTTAAACGTTCAACCTTAAACGTTCCAAATTAAACGTTCAACCTTAAACGTTCAACCTTAAACGTTCAACCTTAAACATTCAATCTTAAAGGTGAAACCTTAAACGTTCAACCTTAAACGTTCAACCTTAAACAATCAACCTTAAACGTTCAACCTTAAACGTTCAACCTTAAACGTTCAACCTTAAACGTTCAACCTTAAATGTTCAACCTTAAACGTTCAACCTTAAATGTTCAACATTAAACGTTCAACCTTAAACGTTCAACATTAAACGCTCAATCTTAAACGTTCAAAATTAAACATTCAACCTTAAACTTTCAACCTTAAACGTTCAACCTTAAACGTTCAACCTTAAGCGTTCAACCTTAAGCGTTCAACCTTAAACGTTCAACCTTAAACGTTGAACCTTAAACATTCAAACTTAAAAGTTCAACCTTAAACGTTCAACCTTAAACGTTCAACCTTAAACGTTCAAAATTAAACGTTCAACCTTAAACGTACAACCTTAAACGTTCAACCTTAAACGTTCAACCTTAAACGTTCAACCTTAAACGTTCAATCTTAAACGTTCAACATTAAACGTTCAACCTTAAACGTTCAATCTTAAACGTTCAGCCTTAAACGTTCAACCTTATACGTTCAACCTTAAACGTTCAACCTTAAACGTTCAACCTTAAACGTTTCAACATTAAACGTTCAACCTTAAACGTTCAACCTTAAACGTTCAACCTTAAACGTTCATCCTTAAACGTTCAACCTTAAACGTTCAACCTTAAACGTTCAAAATTAAACGTTCAACCTTAAACATTAAACCTTAAACATTCAACCTTAAACGTTCAACCTTAAACGTTCAACCTTAAACGTTCAACCTTAAACGTTCAACCTTAAACGTTCAACCTTAAACGTTCAACCTTAAACGTTCAACCTTAAACTTTCAACCTTAAACGTTCAACCATAAACGTTCAACCTTAAACGTTCAACATTAAACGTTCAACCTTAAACGTTCAACCTTAAACGTTCAACCTTAAACGTTCATCCTTAAACGTTCAACCTTAAACGTTCAACCTTAAACGTTCAACCTTAAACGTTCAACCTTAAACGTTCAAAATTAAACGTTCAACCTTAAACATTAAACCTTAAACATTCAACCTTAAACGTTCAACCTTAAACGTTCAACCTTAAACGTTCAACCTTAAACGTTCAACCTTAAATGTTCAACCTTAAACGTTCAACCTTAAACGTTCAACCTTAAACGTTCAACCTTAAACGTTCAACCTTAAACGGTCAACCTTAAACATTCAATCTTAAACGTTCAACCTTAAACGTTCAACCTTAAACGTTCAACCTTAAACGTTCAACCTTAAACGTTCAACCTTAAACGTTCAACCTTAAACGTTCAACATTAAACGTTCAACGTTAAACGTTCAACCTTAAACGTTCAAAATTAAACGTTCAACCTTAAACGTTCAACCTTAAACATTCAACCTTAAACGTTCAACCTTAAACGTTCAACCTTAAATGTTCAACCTTAAACGTTCAACATTAAACGTTCAACCTTAAACGTTCAACATTAAACGTTCAACCTTAAACGTTCAACCTTAAACGTTCAACCTTAAACGTTCAACCTTAAACATTCAACCTTAAACGTTCAAAATTAAACGTTCAACCTTAAACGTACAACCTTAAACGTTCAACCTTAAACGTTCAACCTTAAACGTTCAATCTTAAACGTTCAGCCTTAAACGTTCAACCTTAAACGTTCAATCTTAAACGTTCAACCTTAAACGTTCAACCTTAAACAATCAACCTTAAACGTTCAACCTTAAACGTTCAACCTTAAACGTTCAACCTTAAACGTTCAACCTTAAATGTTCAACCTTAAACGTTCAACCTTAAATGTTCAACATTAAACGTTCAACCTTAAACGTTCAACATTAAACGCTCAATCTTAAACGTTCAAAATTAAATGTTCAACATTAAACGTTCAACCTTAAACGTTCAACATTAAACGTTCAAAATTAAACATTCAACCTTAAACTTTCAACCTTAAACGTTCAACCTTAAACGTTCAAAATTAAACGTTCAACCTTAAACGTACAACCTTAAACGTTCAACCTTAAACGTTCAACCTTAAACGTTCAACCTTAAACGTTCAATCTTAAACGTTCTACATTAAACGTTCAACCTTAAACGTTCAATCTTAAACGTTCAGCCTTAAACGTTCAACCTTATACGTTCAACCTTAAACGTTCAACCTTAAACGTTCAACCTTAAACGTTCAACCTTAAACGTTCAACCTTAAACGTTCAACCTTAAACGTTCTTCCTTAAACGTTCAACCTTAAACGTTCAACCTTAAACGTTCAAAATTAAACGTTCAACCTTAAACATTAAACCTTAAACATTCAACCTTAAACGTTCAACCTTAAACGTTCAACCTTAAACGTTCAACCTTAAACGTTCAACCTTAAACGTTCAACCTTAAACGTTCAACCTTAAACTTTCAACCTTAAATGTTCAACCATAAACGTTCAACCTTAAACGTTCAACATTAAACGTTCAACCTTAAACGTTCAACCTTAAACGTTCAACCTTAAACGTTCAACCTTAAACGTTCATCCTTAAACGTTCAACCTTAAACGTTCAACCTTAAACGTTCAACCTTAAACGTTCAACCTTAAACGTTCAAAATTAAACGTTCAACCTTAAACATTAAACCTTAAACATTCAACCTTAAACGTTCAACCTTAAACGTTCAACCTTAAACGTTCAACCTTAAACGTTCAACCTTAAATGTTCAACCTTAAACGTTCAACCTTAAACGTTCAACCTTAAACGTTCAACCTTAAATGTTCAACCTTAAACGTTCAACCTTAAATGTTCAACATTAAACGTTCAACCTTAAACGTTCAACATTAAACGCTCAATCTTAAACGTTCAAAATTAAACATTCAACCTTAAACTTTCAACCTTAAACGTTCAACCTTAAACGTTCAACCTTAAGCGTTCAACCTTAAGCGTTCAACCTTAAACGTTCAACCTTAAACGTTCAACCTTAAACGTTCAACCTTAAACGTTCAACCTTAAACGTTCAACCTTAAACGTTCAACCTTAAACTTTCAACCTTAAACGTTCAACCATAAACGTTCAACCTTAAACGTTCAACATTAAACGTTCAACCTTAAACGTTCAACCTTAAACGTTCAACCTTAAACGTTCAACCTTAAACGTTCAAGCTTAAACGTTCAACCTTAAACGTTCAACCTTAAACGTTCCAAATTAAACGTTCAACCTTAAACGTTCAACCTTAAACGTTCAACCTTAAACATTCAATCTTAAATTTGAAACCTTAAACGTTCAACCTTAAACGTTCAACCTTAAACAATCAACCTTAAACGTTCAACCTTAAACGTTCAACCTTAAACGTTCAACCTTAAACGTTCAACCTTAAATGTTCAACCTTAAACGTTCAACCTTAAATGTTCAACATTAAACGTTCAACCTTAAACGTTCAACATTAAACGCTCAATCTTAAACGTTCAAAATTAAACATTCAACCTTAAACTTTCAACCTTAAACGTTCAACCTTAAACGTTCAACCTTAAGCGTTCAACCTTAAGCGTTCAACCTTAAACGTTCAACCTTAAACGTTGAACCTTAAACATTCAAACTTAAAAGTTCAACCTTAAACGTTCAACCTTAAACGTTCAACCTTAAACGTTCAAAATTAAACGTTCAACCTTAAACGTACAACCTTAAACGTTCAACCTTAAACGTTCAACCTTAAACGTTCAACCTTAAACGTTCAATCTTAAACGTTCAACATTAAACGTTCAACCTTAAACGTTCAATCTTAAACGTTCAGCCTTAAACGTTCAACCTTATACGTTCAACCTTAAACGTTCAACCTTAAACGTTCAACCTTAAACGTTCAACCTTAAACGTTCAACCTTAAACGTTTCAACATTAAACGTTCAACCTTAAACGTTCAACCTTAAACGTTCAACCTTAAACGTTCATCCTTAAACGTTCAACCTTAAACGTTCAACCTTAAACGTTCAAAATTAAACGTTCAACCTTAAACATTAAACCTTAAACATTCAACCTTAAACGTTCAACCTTAAACGTTCAACCTTAAACGTTCAACCTTAAACGTTCAACCTTAAACGTTCAACCTTAAACGTTCAACCTTAAACTTTCAACCTTAAACGTTCAACCATAAACGTTCAACCTTAAACGTTCAACATTAAACGTTCAACCTTAAACGTTCAACCTTAAACGTTCAACCTTAAACGTTCATCCTTAAACGTTCAACCTTAAACGTTCAACCTTAAACGTTCAACCTTAAACGTTCAACGTTAAACGTTCAAAATTAAACGTTCAACCTTAAACATTAAACCTTAAACATTCAACCTTAAACGTTCAACCTTAAACGTTCAACCTTAAACGTTCAACCTTAAACGTTCAACCTTAAACGTTCAACCTTAAACGTTCAACCTTAAACGTTCAACCTTAAACGTTCAACCTTAAACGTTCAACCTTAAACGTTCAACCTTAAACGTTCAACCTTAAACGTTCAACCTTAAACGTTCAACCTTAAACGTTCAACCTTAAACGTGAAACCTTAAACGTGAAACCTTAAACGTGAAACCTTAAACGTGAAACCTTAAACGTGAAACCTTAAACGTTAAACCTTAAACGTTCAACCTTAAACGTTCAAGCTTAAACGTTCAACCTTAAACGTTCAACCTTAAACGTTCAAAATTAAACGTTCATTCTTAAACGTTCAACCTTAAACGTTCAACCTTAAACGTTCAACCTTAAACGTTCAACCTTAAACGTTCAACCTTAAACGTTCAAAATTAAACGTTCAACTTTAAACGTTCAACCTTAAACGTTCAACCTTAAACGTTCAACCTTAAACGTTCAACCTTAAACGTTCAACCTTAAACGTTCAACCTTAAACGTTCAACCTTAAACGTTCAAGCTTAAACGTTCAACCTTAAACGTTCAACCTTAAACGTTCAACCTTAAACGTTCCAAATTAAACGTTCAACCTTAAACGTTCAACCTTAAACGTTCAACCTTAAACATTCAATCTTAAAGGTGAAACCTTAAACGTTCAACCTTAAACGTTCAACCTTAAACGTTCAACCTTAAACGTTCAACCTTAAACGTTCAAAATTAAACGTTCAACCTTAAACCTTCAACCTTAAACGTTCAACCTTAAACGTTCAACCTTAAACGTTCCAAATTAAACGTTCAACCTTAAACGTTCAACCTTAAACGTTCAACCTTAAACGTTGAACCTTAAACGTGAAACCTTAAACGTGAAACCTTAAACGTGAAACCTTAAACGTTCAACCTTAAATGTTCAACCTTAAACGTTCAAACTTAAACGTTCAACCTTAAACGTTCAACCTTAAACGTTCAACCTTAAATGTTCAACCTTAAACGTTCAACCTTAAACGTTCAACCATAAACGTTCAACCTTAAACGTTCAACCTTAAACATTCAACCTTAAACGTTAAACAATAAACGTTCAACCTTAAACGTTCAACCTTAAACGTTCAACCTTAAACGTTCAACCTTAAACGTTCAACCTTAAACGTTCAACCTTAAACGTTCAACCTTAAACGTTCAACCTTAAACGTTCAACCTTAAACGTTCAACCTTAAACGTTCAACCTTAAAAGTTCAACCTTAAACGTTTAAAATTAAACGTTCAACCTTAAACGTTCAACCTTAAACGTTCAACCTTAAACGTTCAACCTTAAACGTTCAACCTTAAACGTTCAACCTTAAACGTTCAACCTTAAACTTTCAACCTTAAACGTTCAACTTTAAACGTTCAACCTTAAACGTTCAAACTTAAACATTCAACCTTAAACGTTCAACCTTAAACGTTCAACCTTAAACGTTCAACCTTAAACGTTCAACCTTAAACGTTCAACCTTAAACGTTCAACCTTAAACGTGAAACCTTAAACGTGAAACCTTAAACGTGAAACCTTAAACGTGAAACCTTAAACGTGAAACCTTAAACGTGAAACCTTAAACGTGAAACCTTAAACGTGAAACCTTAAACGTGAAACCTTAAACGTGAAACCTTAAACGTGAAACCTTAAACGTGAAACCTTAAACGTGAAACCTTAAACGTGAAACCTTAAACGTGAAACCTTAAACGTTAAACCTTAAACGTTCAACCTTAAAACGTTCAAGCTTAAATGTTCAACCTTAAACGTTCAACCTTAAACGTTCAAAATTAAACGTTCATTCTTAAACGTTCAACCTTAAACGTTCAACCTTAAACGTTCAAACCTTAAACGTTCAACCCTTAAACGTTCAACCTTAAACGTTCAACCTTAAACGTTCAAAATTAAACGTTCAACTTTAAACGTTCAACCTTAAACGTTCAACCTTAAACGTTCAACCTTAAACGTTCAACCTTAAACGTTCAAGCTTAAACGTTCAAACCTTAAACGTTCAACCTTAAACGTTCCAAATTAAACGTTCAACCTTAAACGTTCAACCTTAAACGTTCAACCTTAAACATTCAATTTTAAAGGTGAAACCTTAAACGTTCAACCTTAAACGTTCAACCTTAAAACAATCAACCTTAAACGTTCAACCTTAAACGTTCACACCTTAAACGTTCAACCTTAAACGTTCAACCTTAAATGTTCAACCTTAAACGTTCAACCTTAAATGTTCAACATTAAACGTTCAACCTTAAACGTTCAACATTAAACGCTCAATCTTAAACGTTCAAAATTAAACATTCAACCTTAAACTTTCAAACCTTAAACGTTCAACCTTAAACGTTCAACCTTAAGCGTTCAACCTTAAGCGTTCAACCTTAAACGTTCAACCCTTAAACGTTGAACCTTAAACATTCAAACTTAAAAGTTCAACCTTAAACGTTCAACCTTAAACGTTCAACCTTAAACGTTCAAAATTAAACGTTCAACCTTAAACGTACAACCTTAAACGTTCAACCTTAAACGTTCAACCTTAAACGTTCAACCTTAAACGTTCAATCTTAAACGTTCAACATTAAACGTTCAACCTTAAACGTTCAATCTTAAACGTTCAGCCTTAAACGTTCAACCTTATACGTTCAACCTTAAACGTTCAACCTTAAACGTTCAACCTTAAACGTTCAACCTTAAACGTTTCAACATTAAACGTTCAACCTTAAACGTTCAACCTTAAACGTTCAACCTTAAACGTTCATCCTTAAACGTTCAACCTTAAACGTTCAACCTTAAACGTTCAAAATTAAACGTTCAACCTTAAACATTAAACCTTAAAACATTCAACCTTAAACGTTCAACCTTAAACGTTCAACCTTAAACGTTCAACCTTAAACGTTCAACCTTAAACGTTCAACCTTAAACGTTCAACCTTAAACTTTCAACCTTAAACGTTCAACCATAAACGTTCAACCTTAAATGTTCAACATTAAACGTTCAACAATAAACGTTCAACCTTAAACGTTCAACCTTAAACGTTCATCCTTAAACGTTCAACCTTAAACGTTCAACCTTAAACGTTCAACCTTAAACGTTCAACCTTAAACGTTCAAAATTAAACGTTCAAACCTTAAACATTAAACCTTAAACATTCAACCTTAAACGTTCAACCTTAAACGTTCAAACCTTAAACGTTCAACCTTAAACGTTCAACCTTAAATGTTCAACCTTAAACGTTCAACCTTAAACGTTCAACCTTAAACGTTCAACCTTAAACGTTCAACCTTAAACGTTCAACCTTAAACGTTCAACCTTAAACGTTCAACCTTAAACGTTCAACCTTAAACAATTCAATCTTAAACGTTCAACCTTAAAACGTTCAACCTTAAACGTTCAACCTTAAACGTTCAACCTTAAACGTTCAACCTTAAACGTTCAACCTTAAACGTTCAACATTAAACGTTCAACGTTAAACGTTCAACCTTAAACGTTCAAAATTAAACGTTCAACCTTAAACGTTCAACCTTAAACATTCAACCTTAAACGTTCAACCTTAAACGTTCAACCTTAAACGTTCAACCTTAAACGTTCAACATTAAACGTTCAACCTTAAACGTTCAACATTAAACGTTCAACCTTAAACGTTCAACCTTAAACGTTCAACCTTAAACGTTCAACCTTAAACATTCAACCTTAAACGTTCAAAATTAAACGTTCAACCTTAAACGTACAACCTTAAACGTTCAACCTTAAACGTTCAACCTTAAACGTTCAATCTTAAACGTTCAGCCTTAAAACGTTCAACCTTAAACGTTCAATCTTAAACGTTCAACCTTAAACGTTCAACCTTAAACAATCAACCTTAAACGTTCAACCTTAAACGTTCAACCTTAAACGTTCAACCTTAAACGTTCAACCTTAAATGTTCAACCTTAAACGTTCAACCTTAAATGTTCAACATTAAACGTTCAACCTTAAACGTTCAACATTAAACGCTCAATCTTAAACGTTCAAAATTAAACATTCAACCTTAAACTTTCAACCTTAAATGTTCAACATTAAACGTTCAACCTTAAACGTTCAACATTAAACGCTCAATCTTAAACGTTCAAAATTAAACATTCAACCTTAAACTTTCAACCTTAAACGTTCAACCTTAAACGTTCAAAATTAAACGTTCAACCTTAAACGTACAACCTTAAACGTTCAACCTTAAACGTTCAACCTTAAACGTTCAACCTTAAACGTTCAATCTTAAACGTTCTACATTAAACGTTCAACCTTAAACGTTCAATCTTAAACGTTCAGCCTTAAACGTTCAACCTTATACGTTCAACCTTAAACGTTCAACCTTAAACGTTCAACCTTAAAACGTTCAACCTTAAACGTTTCAACATTAAACGTTCAACCTTAAACGTTCAACCTTAAACGTTCAACCTTAAACGTTCATCCTTAAACGTTCAACCTTAAACGTTCAACCTTAAACGTTCAAAATTAAACGTTCAACCTTAAACATTAAACCTTAAACATTCAACCTTAAACGTTCAACCTTAAACGTTCAACCTTAAACGTTCAACCTTAAACGTTCAACCTTAAACGTTCAACCTTAAACGTTCAACCTTAAACTTTCAACCTTAAAACGTTCAACCATAAACGTTCAACCTTAAACGTTCAACATTAAACGTTCAACCTTAAACGTTCAACCTTAAACGTTCAACCTTAACGTTCATCCTTAAACGTTCAACCTTAAACGTTCAACCTTAAACGTTCAACCTTAAACGTTCAACCTTAAACGTTCAAAATTAAACGTTCAAACCTTAAACATTAAACCTTAAACATTCAACCTTAAACGTTCAACCCTTAAACGTTCAACCTTAAACGTTCAACCTTAAACATTCAACCTTAAATGTTCAACCTTAAACGTTCAACCTTAAACGTTCAACCTTAAACGTTCAACCTTAAACGTTCAACCTTAAACGTTCAACCTTAAACATTCAATCTTAAACATTCAACCTTAAACGTTCAACCTTAAACGTTCAACCTTAAACGTTCAACCTTAAACGTTCAACCTTAAACGTTCAACCTTAAACGTTCAACATTAAACGTTCAACGTTAAACGTTCAACCTTAAACGTTCAAAATTAAACGTTCAAACCTTAAAACGTTCAACCTTAAACATTCAACCTTAAACATTCAACCTTAAAACGTTCAACCTTAAACGTTCAACCTTAAACGTTCAACCTTAAACGTTCAACATTAAACGTTCAACCTTAAACGTTCAACATTAAACGTTCAACCTTAAACGTTCAACCTTAAACGTTCAACCTTAAACGTTCAACCTTAAACATTCAACCTTAAACGTTCAAAATTAAACGTTCAACCTTAAACGTACAACCTTAAACGTTCAACCTTAAAACGTTCAACCTTAAACGTTCAATCTTAAACGTTCAGCCTTAAACGTTCAACCTTAAACGTTCAATCTTAAACGTTCAGCCTTAAACGTTCAACCTTTTACGTTCAACCTTAAACGTTCAACCTTAAACGTTCACTCTTAAATGTTCAACCTTAAACGTTCAACCTTAAACTTTCAACCTTAAACGTTCAACCTTAAACGTTCAACCTTAAACGTTCAACCTTAAACGTTCAAACCTTAAACGTTCAACCTTAAACGTTCAACCTTAAACGTTCAAAATTAAACGTTCAACCTTAAACGTTAAACCTTAAATGTTCAACCTTAAACGTGAAACCTTAAACATTCAACCTTAAACGTGAAACCTTAAACGTTCAACCTTAAACGTGAAACCTTAAGTGTTCAACCTTAAACGTTCAACCATAAACGTTCAACCTTAAACGTTTAACCTTAAACGTTCAACCTTAAACGTTCAACCTTAAACGTTCAACCTAAACGTTCAACCATAAACGTTCAACCTTATAACGTTCAACCTTAAACGTTCAACCTTAAACATTCAACCTTAAACGTTCAAAATTAAACGTTCAACCTTAAACGTACAACCTTAAACGTTCAACCTTAAAACGTTCAACCTTAAATGTTCAATCTTAAACGTTCAGCCTTAAACGTTCAACCTTAAACGTTCAATCTTAAACGTTCAGCCTTAAACGTTCAACCTTTTACGTTCAACCTTAAACGTTCAACCTTAAACGTTCACTCTTAAATGTTCAACCCTTAAACGTTCAACCTTAAACTTTCAACCTTAAACGTTCAACCTTAAAACGTTCAACCTTAAATTTTCAACCTTAAACGTTCAACCTTAAACGTTCAAAATTAAACGTTCAACCTGAAACGTTAAACCTTAAACGTTCAACCTTAAACGTGAAACCTTAAACATTCAACCTTAAACGTGAAACCTTAAACGTTCAACCTTAAACGTGAAACCTTAAGTGTTCAACCTTAAACGTTCAACCATAAACGTTCACCCTTAAACGTTCAACCTTAAACGTTCAACCTTAAACGTTCAGCCTTAAACGTTCAACCTTAAACGTTCAATCTTAAATGTTCAACCTTAAACGTTCAACCTTAAACAATCAACCTTAAACGTTCAACCTTAAACGTTCAACCTTAAACGTTCAACCTTAAACGTTCAACCTTAAATGTTCAACCTTAAACGTTCAACCTTAAATGTTCAACATTAAACGTTCAACCTTAAACGTTCAACATTAAACGCTCAATCTTAAACGTTCAAAATTAAACATTCAACCTTAAACTTTCAACCTTAAATGTTCAACATTAAACGTTCAACCTTAAACGTTCAACATTAAATGCTCAATCTTAAACGTTCAAAATTAAACATTCAACCTTAAACTTTCAACCTTAAACGTTCAACCTTAAACGTTCAAAATTAAACGTTCAACCTTAAACGTACAACCTTAAACGTTCAACCTTAAACGTTCAACCTTAAACGTTCAACCTTAAACGTTCAATCTTAAACGTTCTACATTAAATGTTCAACCTTAAACGTTCAATCTTAAACGTTCAGCCTTAAACGTTCAACCTTATACGTTCAACCTTAAACGTTCAACCTTAAACGTTCAACCTTAAACGTTCAACCTTAAACGTTCAACCTTAAACGTTTCAACATTAAACGTTCAACCTTAAACGTTCAACCTTAAACGTTCAACCTTAAACGTTCATCCTTAAACGTTCAACCTTAAACGTTCAACCTTAAACGTTCAAAATTAAACGTTCAACCTTAAACATTAAACCTTAAACATTCAACCTTAAACGTTCAACCTTAAACGTTCAACCTTAAACGTTCAACCTTAAACGTTCAACCTTAAACTTTCAACCTTAAACGTTCAACCATAAACGTTCAACCTTAAACGTTCAACATTAAACGTTCAACCTTAAACGTTCAACCTTAAACGTTCAACCTTAAACGTTCATCCTTAAACGTTCAACCTTAAATGTTCAACCTTAAACGTTCAACCTTAAACGTTCAACCTTAAACGTTCAAAATTAAACGTTCAACCTTAAACATTAAACCTTAAACATTCAACCTTAAACGTTCAACCTTAAACGTTCAACCTTAAACGTTCAACCTTAAACGTTCAACCTTAAATGTTCAACCTTAAACGTTCAACCTTAAACGTTCAACCTTAAACGTTCAACCTTAAACGTTCAACCTTAAACGTTCAACCTTAAACGTTCAACCTTAAACATTCAATCTTAAACGTTCAACCTTAAACGTTCAACCTTAAACGTTCAACCTTAAACGTTCAACCTTAAACGTTCAACCTTAAACGTTCAACCTTAAACGTTCAACATTAAACGTTCAACGTTAAACGTTCAACCTTAAACGTTCAAAATTAAACGTTCAACCTTAAACGTTCAACCTTAAACATTCAACCTTAAACGTTCAACCTTAAACGTTCAACCTTAAACGTTCAACCTTAAACGTTCAACATTAAACGTTCAACCTTAAACGTTCAACATTAAACGTTCAACCTTAAACGTTCAACCTTAAACGTTCAACCTTAAACGTTCAACCTTAAACATTCAACCTTAAACGTTCAAAATTAAACGTTCAACCTTAAACGTACAACCTTAAACGTTCAACCTTAAACGTTCAACCTTAAACGTTCAATCTTAAACGTTCAGCCTTAAACGTTCAACCTTAAACGTTCAATCTTAAACGTTCAGCCTTAAACGTTCAACCTTTTACGTTCAACCTTAAACGTTCAACCTTAAACGTTCACTCTTAAATGTTCAACCTTAAACGTTCAACCTTAAACTTTCAACCTTAAACGTTCAACCTTAAACGTTCAACCTTAAACGTTCAACCTTAAACGTTCAACCTTAAACGTTCAACCTTAAACGTTCAACCTTAAACGTTCAAAATTAAACGTTCAACCTTAAACGTTAAACCTTAAACGTTAAACCTTAAATGTTCAACCTTAAACGTGAAACCTTAAACATTCAACCTTAAACGTGAAACCTTAAACGTTCAACCTTAAACGTGAAACCTTAAGTGTTCAACCTTAAACGTTCAACCATAAACGTTCAACCTTAAACGTTTAACCTTAAACGTTCAACCTTAAACGTTCAACCTTAAACGTTCAACCTTAAACGTTCAACCATAAACGTTCAACCTTAAACGTTCAACCTTAAACGTTCAACCTTAAACATTCAACCTTAAACGTTCAAAATTAAACGTTCAACCTTAAACGTACAACCTTAAACGTTCAACCTTAAACGTTCAACCTTAAACGTTCAATCTTAAACGTTCAGCCTTAAACGTTCAACCTTAAACGTTCAATCTTAAACGTTCAGCCTTAAACGTTCAACCTTTTACGTTCAACCTTAAACGTTCAACCTTAAACGTTCACTCTTAAATGTTCAACCTTAAACGTTCAACCTTAAACTTTCAACCTTAAACGTTCAACCTTAAACGTTCAACCTTAAACGTTCAACCTTAAACGTTCAACCTTAAACGTTCAACCTTAAACGTTCAAAATTAAACGTTCAACCTGAAACGTTAAACCTTAAACGTTCAACCTTAAACGTGAAACCTTAAACATTCAACCTTAAACGTGAAACCTTAAACGTTCAACCTTAAACGTGAAACCTTAAGTGTTCAACCTTAAACGTTCAACCATAAACGTTCACCCTTAAACGTTCAACCTTAAACGTTCAACCTTAAACGTTCAACCTTAAACGTTCAACCTTAAACGTTCAACCATAAACGTTCAACCTTAAACGTTCAACCTTAAACGTTCAACCTTAAACGTTCATTCTTAAACGTTCAACCTTAAACGTTCAACCTTAAACGTTCAACCTTAAACGTTCAATCTTAAACGTTCAGCCTTAAACGTTCAACCTTAATCGTTCAATCTTAAACATTCAGCTTTAAACGTTCAACCTTTTACGTTCAACCTTAAACGTTCAACCTTAAACGTTCACTCTTAAATGTTCAACCTTAAACGTTCAACCTTAAACTTTCAACCTTAAACGTTCAACCTTAAACGTTCAACCTTAAACGTTCAACCTTAAACGTTCAACCTTAAATGTTCAACCTTAAACGTTCAACCTTAAACATTCAAAATTAAACGTTCAACCTTAAACGTTAAACCTTAAACGTTCAACCTTAAACGTTAAACCTTAAACGTTCAACCTTAAACGTGAAACCTTAAACATTCAACCTTAAACGTGAAACCTTAAACGTTCAACCTTAAACGTGAAACCTTAAGTGTTCAACCTTAAACGTTCAACCATAAACGTTCAACCTTAAACGTTCAACATTAAACGTTCAACCTTAAACGTTCAACATTAAACGTTCAACCTTAAACGTTCAACCTTAAACGTTCAACCTTAAACGTTCAACCTTAAACATTCAACCTTAAACGTTCAAAATTAAACGTTCAACCTTAAACGTACAACCTTAAACGTTCAACCTTAAACGTTCAACCTTAAACGTTCAATCTTAAACGTTCAGCCTTAAACGTTCAACCTTAAACGTTCAATCT